>WNWK01000500.1:0-30000 GCA_009830355.1 Cherax destructor
AGACAACAGTGCATAAGTGTTCGCAATAAAGCTAACAGAATCCTTGGCTTCATATCAAGAAGTATAAATAACGAAGTCCTCAGGTTGTTCTTCAACTCTATATATCTTTGTTAGGCCTCATTTAGATTATGCTGCACAGTTCTGGTCACCGTATTACAGAATGGATATAAATGCACTGGAAAACGTACAGAGGAGGATGACAAAGTTGATCCCATGTATCAGAAATCTTCCCTATGAGGATAGACTGAGGGCCCTGAATCTGCACTCTCTAGAAAGGCGTAGAATTAGGGGGATATGATTGAGGTGTACAAATGGAAAACAGGAATAAACAAAGGGATGTAAATAGCGTGCTGAAAATATCCAACCAAGACAGGACTCGCAGCAATGGTTTCAAGTTGGAAAAGTTCAGATTCAGGAAGGATATAGGAAAGCACTGGTTTGGTAATAGAGTTGTGGATGAGTGGAACAAACTCCCGAGTACCGTCATAGATGCTAAGACGTTGTGTAGTTTTAAAAATAGGTTAGATAAATACATGAGTGGGTGTGGATGGGTGTGAGCTTGTACTAGGTCAGATGCAGTGCTCCTTCCTTAAGTGAATGTAACCTGACCTGTACTAATTCCTTAAGTGGAAGTGACCTGACCAGGTGGTCGGCTGGACAATTATATGAGTGGGTGCGGTTGGGTGTGAATTGGTCCTGACTAGGTTGTGCTACTAGGTCAGATGCAGTGCTCCTTCCTTAAGTGAATGTAACCTGACCTGGCTGGGTCGGGGCATTGGCTTAAGCCGTTGGAGATTTGGACCTGCCTCGCATGGGCCAGTGGGCCTGCTGCAGTGTTCCTTCTTTCTTATGTTCTTATGTTCTTATGTTATGGGAGAGACAGGCAGCATTTAACTATTATCCGGTATCCCCTTACAAACATAACTGGCAAACAGTATACACACAGTGGCCTAAAAAAGACACATGAAACAGCTTATGCCTTTTTTTTTATAAAGACGTTTTGCTTTCTTTGGAAAGTTTCGCCTTCCTTATAGCGAAGTTTTGCTTCACAGAACTCTCTCAAGTCGCTGTAAAAGACTAAGTTTCGTTCACTTGTGAGTTCCTGTCTCTTCTATTCCCTAGAGTCCAGTTAGTGTGTAAAACACTTGAGCCTCGCACCTCCGTCCACCAACAAGAGACCGGAGACTGTATTGACCCGGCCTGGGCAGCGGGTGTACCATCCAGAAAGCCGAGTGTTATTGGAGAAACAGGCTTAACTAATCTAAGCGGTGCTCTCCAATAATTAGTTCTCCGAGTTGCTTGAATGGCATTACCATAAACTGTGATAGTTGAAAGGTGTAAATCTGCTCTTGGTCAGAATTAATGAGCAGGAAGAGAGGGTCGTAGAGCATCTGGGTCGTAGAACATCTGGGTCGTAGAGCATCTGGGTCGTAGAGCATCTGGGTCGTAGAGCATCTGGGTCGTAAAGCATCTGGGTCGTAGAGCATCTGGGTCGTAGATGCATAGCGATGCCGAGGAAGTTTGGGAAAGGATGCTTGTGTATAGTTATGGACTTTAAAAAAAGTCCATAACTGGTGAATCGTCTCTTTTAATAAGTTTCCTGGATTGTACACATTGTTTAGTATGTGCAAATGTTTGTAAGTCTGGACATCTGTAAGATGTACCTCCCACATACTTCATATCTAACTTGAAATGTTCTTATAATGTCTGAAAGAGAATACAGTAGCCTTAAATATTATTGTGCATTCCAGCTCTGAGTGAAAGGGAATTGGATGCATTGACTTAGGACACCTTCACTGAAAGTGTTACGGTCCTTAAACGTTGATCACTTCAAAACATTTGAAGTAATCAAGGTCTTCAGTCAAGGTGTCATGAGTGAATGCATTCGTGTTCATTTCTCCTCAAGTTTGTCTGCAATAATTTCCTTCTCACATAATTTCTTTCTTTGTCATCTCAAGAGTTTCTCTGCCCCTTAAATGCATCTCTCTCTCTCAACCTGCATGAGCACACACAACTACGGTGCTCTTCACCAACTACAAGGCTGAGGGGACTGATTACCTCATCTTTTTGTATATTGATCTACAGTCTTCACATTATATCATGTATTGCACTGATAAAGCGCCACTTCATGGCGAAACGTCTACAAATAAAGTTACCAAGATATCGTACATGTGTCTACATACCATTCATATACACTTCCAATACACACACGCAGACACAGACACACAGACACAGACACACACATACACACACACAGACACAATACACACAAATGAGGAGGAAGTGAAGAGGCTACTAAGCGAGCTAGATACTTCAAAGGCGATGGGGCCAGATAACATCTCTCCATGGGTCCTGAGAGAGGGAGCAGAGGAGCTATGTGTACCCCTAACAACGATCTTCAACACATCTATCGAAACAGGGCAACTACCTGAGGTTTGGAAGACAGCAAATGTAGTTCCAATTTTTAAAAAAGGAGACAGGAACGTAGCACTAAACTACAGACCAGTGTCACTGACATGTATTGTATGCAAGGTCATGGAGAAGATAGTCAGGAGAAGGGTGGTTGAGCACCTAGAAAGGAATGAGCTTATCAACGACGGCCAACACGGTTTCAGGGACGGGAAATCCTGTGTCACAAACCTACTGGAGTTCTACGACAGGGTGACAGCGATAAGGCAAGAGAGAGAGGGGTGGGTAGATTGCATATTCTTGGATTGTAAGAAGGCGTTTGACACAGTTCCACACAAGAGATTAGTGCAGAAGCTGGAGGACCAGGTAGGGGTAACAGGAAGGCACTACATTGGATCAGGGAATACCTGTCAGGGAGACAGCAGCGAGTCATGGTACGTGGCGAGGTGTCAGAGTGGGCGCCGGTGACGAGCGGGGTTCCACAGGGGTCAGTCCTGGGACCAGTGCTGTTTCTGGTATTTGTGAACGACATGACGGAAGGAATAGACTCCGAAGTGTCCCTGTTTGCAGATGATGTGAAGTTGATGAGAAGAATTCAATCGGACGAGGACCAGGCAGAACTACAAAGGGATCTGGACAGCCTGCAAGCCTGGTCCAGCAACTGGCTCCTGGAGTTCAACCCCACCAAGTGCAAAGTCATGAAGATTGGGGAAGGGCAAAGAAGACCGCAGACGGAGTACAGCCTAGGGGCCAGAGACTGCAAACCTCAATCAAGGAAAAAGATCTTGGGGTGAGTATAACACCAGACACATCTCCTGAGGCGCACATCAACCAAATAACTGCTGCAGCATACGGGCGCCTAGCAAACCTAAGAACAGCATTCCGACATCTTAATAAAGAATCGTTCAGGACCCTGTACACTGTGTACGTTAGGCCCATATTGGGTATGCAGCACCAGTTTGGAACCCACACCTAGCCAAGCATGTGAAGAAGCTCGAGAAAGTGCAAAGGTTTGCAACAAGACTAGTCCCGGAGCTAAGGGTATGTCCTACGAGGGAGGTTAAGGGAAATGGACCTGACGACACTGGAGGACAGGAGAGATAGGGAGACATGATAACAACATATAAGATACTGAGAGGAATTGACAAAGTGGACAGAGACAGAATGTTCCAGAGATGGGACACAACAACAAGGGACACAGATGGAAGTTGAAGACTCAGATGAATCACAGAGATGTTAGGAAGTATTTCTTCAGTCACAGAGTTGTCGGGAAGTGGAATAGTTTAGGAAGCGATGTAGTGGAGGCAGGCTCTATACATAGCTTTAAGCAGAGGTATGATAAAGCTTATGGCGCAGGGAGAGTGACCCAGTAGCGGCCAGTGAAGAGGCGGGGCCAGGAGCTTTGACTCGACCCCTGCAACCACAACTAGGTGAGTACAACTAGGTGAGTACACACACACACACACATACACATAGTTTTAAGACAAGGTATGATAAAGCTCATGGAGCAGGGAGAGCAGAGACCCAGTAGCGGACAGCGAAGAGGCGGGGCCAGGAGCTGAATCTCGACCCCTGCAACCACAATTAGATGAGTACAATTAGGTGAGTACACATACACACACACACACACACACCGCTTGGCAAAAAAAAACACCCACCAACGGAACTCCAACAGTTGGCACACAAACTCGCTTCACTAATAAGAGAAACGAGGGCCATTAATCTGGTGATATGTCTTTGAGGTGACAGGTAACTGCCGGGTCACACGAGAGTCTCTGGCCTTGATAACATTCCAGCGGTGACAGGTCTCCCTTTTCCTTCGTTACTAATGACACAAGCAATAGTTTGTGTGCTTAATGGCAAGCAGCAAATGCCTAGCCACACGGGATCCATAGATAGCGTCCCCAGTGCCAGTTATGCCTTCCAACTGTTACTTATGGCACAGACAATAGTTTGTATGTGTGTACCCTTTCTAGTTCTCTTCAGTGCAAAATAAAGTTACAATAAGCAAAAAAATGCAAAAAAACATTGTTGTTATTGCTTCGTATCACATGGCTTCTTCAGCTGATCGGTCTATGTGATGTAGCGCAATGCTACTGTATTGTCTTTGTTAATAGTCATATCTGTATTAATAATTAGTTTCTGAGTGGGTAAAACGACAGATCTTAAGCAGTGCTGTTCCGACGATGGTCTGGAGTGGCTGCTCTCAGCCCTATTATCCTTCGTCAAAACTACTACCACTCATGGCGAGAGAATTCTTGTTAACGTTTAAAAAGTGACCCTCATTCTGTTTCCAGAGTATCTTTAATGTTGTGGTAATATATCCTCTGAGTGAAGGCCACACTCGTCACTATATGACAAAAAAAAATCACTTTTAAATGCACCCAAAGTGGTCAGTCACTTAACCTTTTACCTGTCTCTCTCTCTCTCTCTCTTTCTTCCAGTCTTCCCACACCTTTTCGCTTCTCTATTCTTCCCCGTCTAATTCTTGCCATCGACCTTATGGCCTAACACAAAAAAAATCTTTAATCCTTTATATCTCTAGCAATGTGGAAGTCAGAGTTGTGTGTTTTGCTCATCACAAAATAGGAAACGATCATTTTAACTGGGTCTTTGTCAGATCTGCCACTGATTTTGCAGCCACTGGCTTACCGCTGGTAAAACACGGTGGTTAAGCCCCTGCTGGCTTACCGTAGATGGGGTTTCCACCTCGTTTAAAATAATAAGGTGTCACATTTTTGCTTCCAAGAATTTAGTTTGCTTAGCCTAGCCCTGTATTCCTCTCAGTTTGGGAACCTTACTGTGTTGGGGCCACGTACCTGGAACTGTACTGAGATTATCGTAAAGAGCTCGCATATAATTGCCAATGTTTTCCTGTTAATCATGCCGGGGTTCCTCTTAACCGGGGTTATCCATACCCCTTGGGGGTGTGGGAACCAAATAATAGTGGGGGTATGGGACCCGATCTCTGAACAATAAACTATCAGCTGTTTTGTTCCTAGCTATCCATATGTAAATTAATACCAAGCTATTGACATCTTTTGAAATCATACTGGTATCTAATAGGACTGGTGGAGATGATTTAGAGTTTAGACTGTCTGGTGAAGTGGGTATGGGAACGTATTGGGCAATACATTGGGTACTTGTAATGGTAAAAAGGGTAAGTACCCCTGTGTTAATGATCTCCTTACGCGAAAAAAATGCAATAACGCCACAAGGGAAAGGGGAATGGGATTGTTTGGATAGCAAGTCTAGGCCTTTCGCACCGCCCCTCCAGTGCTTCGTCAGCAGCTTACAATATGAAGAAAATTAAAATTAAAAAGGAAAATCCAGGAATCAATCAGAAAGGTGTAGCAGAGGTGGTGTACATCAAGGATTGAATTCCTTAAAGTTGTTCAATGTCCTGGCAAGCATCGGCCCACTGATCTGAACTTAGAGCTGGAGAGGCAATCAGTAAGATTTCCACCAGAATGCCACTTTTTTGTCTCCGATTTTATGAGTTGTCTCCCGTGATGGCAATAGGATTTACCCGGTCTGCAATCTCCCGTTAGCCTTATCATACTCATTATCATCCTCATCATATTCATTATCATCATCATATTCATTATCATACTCATCATACTCATTATCATCCTCATCATATTCATTATCATACTCATCATACTCATTATCATCCTCATCATATTCATTATCATCCTCATCATATTCATTATCATCCTCATCATATTCATTATCATACTCATCATATTCATTATCATACTCATCATATTCATTATCATACTCATCATATTCATTATCATACTCATCATATTCATTATCATACTCATCATATTCATTATCATACTCATCATATTCATTATCATCCTCATCATATTCATTATCATTCCTCATCATATTCATTATCATACTCATCATATTCATTATCATACTCATCATATTCATTATCATACTCATCATATTCATTATCATACTCATCATATTCATTATCATACTCATCATATTCATTATCATACTCATCATATTCATTATCATACTCATCATCGCATTCATTACTTATAAATCATCCCGTTACCATGGAAATCCACTGCTACTTGTTATCATTTCTCTCGTTATCAGTGTAATCCCTCTTTTTATCTAAATAAAACTTTCGTTTTTAATTAAACCTCTCGTTTTTTGTGATATTTTCGTTAGCAATGAGCACTATAGTTAAGAGTGAACTTATCGTTACCCATAAATCTTCTCGTTACCTATGACTCTCTTCGTCAATTTATACATAAACCTTCTTACTACGAGTAAATGTTTCACTGCCGATTATCCCTTTCGCTATCCACGAACCCTCTCACTGCATGCTAAAGCCTCGTTACCTACAAACACCCTCTCGTTAACCTCAGTAACACCCTCTCGTTAACCTCAGCAGCACCCTGCGTTCAGGAGAGCGAAAGACTGGAGTTAAGAGCGAGGTCAACCAGACTGGGGTGGGAGGAGACCTAATTAGCATACATTAACAAGATGACAACACGTACTGTCGCCCCGGTAATGAAGGCTATCTGTCTTCCACTCCCTCAGAGGCATCTCTAAACGACACGCATTTGTTTAGAAGCTCTTGTAGCGACAATAAGTCGTTTGTTCAGGTTCTGGTGAAACGACATTAATTTACTTGTTTAGAAGACTGCTGAAACGACATTAATTTACTTGTTCAGAATGTTGAAACGAGATGTCTTTTAAAAGGCTGTTGCAACGACAAGAATTCATTTTTAAGGAAAAAGTTGAAACGACAACAATTTACTTCCTAGGGAGGCTGTTAAAACGACACAGTTACTTATTCAGGGACTCTTGAAACATTAGATTATTTGACTGATCTGTATATTTCGACCCCCTTCCTGGGATCCTCTTCAGATGAAGAAGGTCCCAGAAGGGGATCGAAATATACAGATGAATTAATCTCCTGTGAGTTATTATTGAGCATTGACAAGTTATTTAGGTGCTCTTGAAACGACTAATATATTGAGGGGATGTTGAAACGACGTCAATATTTGTTTTGAACGACAAAAAAAGTAACATGTTAATGGGGAATGTTAAAACAACAAATTCGATATTTTTTTTAAGCTTTTGAAAAGTTATCTAATTTTTCATGAACTGTTGAAACATTCTCTGTTTCAGGAACTATTAAAACGACATTAAGTTATCCGTTTTGTGGACAATAGTAGCTAGTTTACTGTGCACGCCATATCCCCATCCTGTGGACAGTAGTGGATAGCAATTGTCAACTAGGACCTAATTAGGTAATAATTGACTATTATATTTAACATACCTTGATAATTAGGCCATAATTGACTATTTTGTTCAACACTCCATAATAATTAGGTTCTAACTGACGTTATTGCACACAAAATTTAGAGTAAACAAAAATTTCAGGAATATACAGAGGAATCTCCTTATATATATATATATATATATATATATATATATATATATATATATATATATATAATTTCTAGGAATTCGCAAGAGCAGGCGAAATATTCACAAACACTGATCTCTGGCCGACGGAGACTCGACCCTACGAACCTTGTGACAGGAACGCAGTGCTTACCGACCGTACCACACTGGACCAATACCTTGGCATCCAGCTCACGCTAGACGTTGATCCAAGGCACCCAGCTTCAGGCAGGCTTACGCTTATCTCATCCTGTGCATCGACAACTAGGATTTATACAATGCTAGGAATTCGCAAGAGCAGGCGAAATATTCAAACACTGATCTCTGGCCGACGGAGACTCGACCCTACTGCAGAAGCGTGCTTAGAGTACCACACTGGAATATACTTGGCATCCAGCTACGCTGACGTTGATCGCCCAGCTTTAGGGGTGGCTTACAGATGGCTGTAGCCACCTGCTGCTGTGCTGGTCAAGCTGTATTGCCTGTCTCACTGTCTATTATATATATATATATATATATACGTATATATATATATACGGTGTTATACCCACGTCTGGGAGGCT
Source organism: Cherax destructor (assembly GCA_009830355.1). Classification (NCBI taxonomy): domain Eukaryota; kingdom Metazoa; phylum Arthropoda; class Malacostraca; order Decapoda; family Parastacidae; genus Cherax; species Cherax destructor. Next base: position 8,412 of record WNWK01000500.1, read on the forward strand.
GGCAAGGTTCCCCAAGCGACGCACAAGACTACTCGGCTATAGTTGCCACAGTGCAATGATATAGGAATCGCTTGTGAGCTCAGAAAGTACAGCAGGAGAATGAGATAGCTTGAAGCCATGCTTGAGGCCTACTGGTGTGCCCTGGATAGTTATAAACATGGCTTGTAAACCAGGCTACCCAGCTTTTTGAGGCATCTGTGGCCGAGTGGTCTACAGGGCCACTTGGGGAACCTTGCCAGACTCCCCTGATGTGGTTTCGAATCGTGTTGATTGCGATCTTTCTCTGTATATACCTCCGCTTGTTTTTGCGGGGTACACTGACACTGTGTTATAAATACCGCACATTTATATACATATCAAAGAAACATTGTATGGTTATATAAACACCAGCGGGATGCTGCTGTACATGACGAGGTTCAACAAATATTAGCGACATTCTGCACAGGTATACATCAGCGGTATAATGCGTAGTTATAAAGCTATAATGTATGGTTATAGAGGTATAATGCGTAGCTATAGAGATATAATCCTACAGCCTCTTCAGACTGCTCACCAGAGCTTACAAGCATGAAATATTACTACCAAGGTTTCAATAATAAATCCTTTGATCTTTTTCAGCTCCTCGTCACACAGCCTATTAAGTTCTCGTGTGTCTGCTGCCCCAAAACTGATAAAACCTGTATCAGGTTTATGTGGACCCTGTATCAGAGTCCACAGTGGGGTCTGGCTCCGTGGTAAAGTACTGTGGACTCTGCTACAGAGTTTGTAGGTTGGAGTCCTGCTGTGGACGTAGAGACAATGTTTATATATATATATATATATATATATATATATATATATATATCAAATGCCAACACCACCTCCATCACCACCAAACCTCCTCCATCACCACCACAACCTCCTCCATCACCACCACAACCTCCTCCATCACCACTCCAGCAACGTCAAGGAGAGTGATTATACTCCCCTTTCACACTACCTCCTCTCCCCTCTCCACCTCCACTACACCCATCACTTTATCTGCCCACCACTGGCAAAACTCCCACTTAAGAGCGGTGCTTCTAACCTTAGAATGCAAATTTTATGCAGCCAGGAAGCGTTTTAATCTTGCAAAGGAGCATGCAAATTATAATTTACGTCTGCAAGGTTTCTGCAACACGCAAGCACATCTTGTATTTTAAAATATCCAGGAGGTGAGAGAACTAGTGTGTTTCGCACTGGTGGTGATGTGACGGTGGGTCAGCGCTGACCGAAACATCGTTGAAACGTTTCGCCCACATAGTAGGCTTCTTCAGTCAAATACAGAAGCAACTAAAAAATATGGAGACAATAGAATCAGTGGCAAGGTAAAGATGTTATCAGTCCATTAAAACTGTGGTAGTAGTTTTGTGTGTGTGTGTAAATAGTAAAATTCCGAGCGCTTTCGTGGTTTTTTCACATTATCAAGGAGCTGTAAAAATAATATAACAGGTAAAGGCTTATAAGGTGAAGATACCACCTCATGCGGGTGAGATGGTCAAGGACTTGTAATAGCTGATATTCTTCTCAAATTTTATTTATAAATATATCTAATTTATATAATCCTAAACCAATATTCACATTAAAATTAAAACTATTTTTTTATGAAGCTTGATTCAATAATATCTCTCTCAACCATAGACTTGGTACAACTTTCTCGGCTTTTTTGAAAATCAACTGGATGGTTAAAATCTCTCACATGTATAAACAGAGCATTAGACTCTTGTCCAGTTTTAATAAGAATATTGGTTTAAGGTTATACAAATTAGATTCATTTATAAATAATACAATTTGCGAAGATTTTAAGCTATACTTGACAAGTCCTTGACCATCTCACCCGCATCATCATAGAGGTGACGCATGTTGACCCTGACCTGTTATCACGAAAGCGCTTGCAAGTTCACTATTTTTTTCACAGTGGTTGTTTAACATATTGTGATATCACCTGATTACTGTGATATAAGTGATAAAAAACTGCTGATTCAAGCCTATACATTTTAAAATATTAATATTACATGTGTGCTCTAAAATATCAACATTACGAGTCTGCTTCGAGATTGTGAGTTACACACACACACACACACACACACACACACACACACACACATTATCGACAGGGGTCTGCTTAGAATACTGATTCATTACTACCTTAGTCCATTACATCTTTATAGCCACAGTGAAAAAAAAATAAAGAAAAATAATAGCGTTTCCACGCGAGACGTCGACTAAATCCGGATTTACGTAATTCGAAAATTGGATGAGTGTTGACAGTTCGTGTGAGCAGTCTTCACCATTCTCTTTGATCTGTCAGCTTTAGCACCTGTGAATGTCCAGCCAATTGTCGCGTTCCCTGATACTCTGGCTGGCGACACACACACTCATTAACATTCCTCACACTGATGGTGCTGAGACATTGAAGACACTGATGGTGTTGAGACATTGAAGACACTGATGGTGTTGAGACATTGACAACACAACGATGGTATTGTGACATTGATGACACAACAGAACGTAGTATTCCTGACGTTAAGGATCTCGGAACTCTACTGAACCCAGACATTAACAACACAACAGAACGTAGTATTCCTGACGTCAATGTTCCCTGAACCCTAAAGCGGCAGTTACAGGGTCAAGCCCTTCAATGGGTGTTGCCTTGGGGATTTACAAAGGGCTGTAAGTCTTTCGTCCCAAATAATAAGCTCACTGGAGAAGTCCAGGTCAGCTTTCCAAAAATGAGAGAAAAATGAATTGATGTAGAATTATAATTAATTACATTAATTATAATTACTACTACATGATAAAGCTAATTAATTAACCGAAATACCCTGAAGGAAAAATGCTGAATATAACTTGCATATATTTGTGTTTATCATTACGAATAATATTAGGAGAGAGGTAAATAATGAAACCGAATATTATAGGAATACAGTGAGAAGCCTGAGTAGATCTCTGACTCATTATGGTAACAAGAACGTAGATAAGTATGAGAAATGGTATGATGATACCGACATAATGTGGAAAAAGAACCATTCTGGACACCGCCGGAACATGATATTGACAGATCCTTCTCAAATCCAACCAATATCATCACAATTGTACTTCTACAACTACTACTGCTACTACTACAACTACTACTACTACTGTTTCCCTCGCGGCTCTCCACCTGACTCCTGCCACTAGTTATCTCTGTATTAGGACTGAAGAATCCACTCGTGGTGAACTGTTTCCTGTAATAAATATCCTGAACTGTAATAAGTATCTTTTTCCCCACGTAGATAAGCGTGTTTACGAAGTAACTTGGAATGTAAACAAACTGACTGATGAACTAGCCAGGCTTAGTCTTGGTTGTAAGTACATCTGGTAGTTATGGTCACTTTCTTGAGCACTATGTACTTGATTATCCACTTATTGAGCAACATGGAGATGAACAATACAATAACCTCTGTAATATGTCAAGGTATCTTATTAAATATAGTAAGATACAGACATATTAAGCCAATTTTTTTTTTTTTTGTAAAAGAAAAAAATCCTGTTAACTTTTTTTTTCGAGGGCCTAGGTCCTAGGCCTTTTGTGTACACATATGCTCTTGCACTACCGTTCACAGTATGGATACGAGGTGCATAAAATATCTTCGGTGGCAAAATCTAATACTGGATTATGCACCACCAGTATGGACCCAATATCTGGTAAAGCATTTCCGATTTATCGAAAAAGTGCAAAAGTTTGCAGCAAGACTAGTCCCTGAGCTAAATGGTATGAGCAATGATTTTTTTTAACACTTAGGCAGTTTCCCACCAAGGCAGGGTGGCCTGACAAAGAAAAACTTTCATCATCATTCACTCCATCACTGTCTTGCCAAAGGTGTGCTTACACTACAGCTATAAAACTGCAACATTAACACCCCTCTTTCAGAGTGCGGCACTGTACTTCCCATCTCCAGGAATCAAGTCCGGCCTGCCGGTTTCCCTGAATCCCTTCATAAATGTTACCTTGCTTACACTCCAACAGCACGTCAAGTCCTAAAAATCATTTGTCTCCATTCGCTCCTATCTAACAAGCTCACGCACTCTTGCTGGAAGTCCAAGCCCCTCGCACACAAAACCTCCTTTAGCCCCTCCCTCCAACCTTTTCTAGGCCGACCCCTACCCCGCCTTCCCTCCACTACAGATTTATACACTCTCGAAGTCATTCTATTTTGTTCCATCCTCTCTATAGCTCTCTGGATAATAGTTTTGGTAATCCCACACCTCCTCCTAATCTCCAAACTACGGATTCTCTGCATTATATTCACACCACACATTGCCCTCAGACATGATATCTCCACTGCCTCCAGCCTTCTCCTTGTTGCAACATTCCCAACCCATGTCTCACACCCATGCAAGAGTGTTGGTATAACTATACTCTCATACATTCCCCTCTTTGCTTTCATGGATAAAGTTCTCTGTCTCCACAGACTCCTCAGTGCACCACTCACCTTTTTCCCCTCGTTAATTCTATGATTCACCTCATCATTCATATACCCATCTGCTGACACATTCACTCGCAAATATCTGAAAACATTCACCTCCTCCATACTCTCTCCCTCCAATCTGATATCCAATCTTCCGTTATCTAATTTTATTGTTATCCTCATCACCTTACTCTTTCATATATTCACTTTTAATTTCCTTCCTTTACATACCCTACCAAGCTCATCCACCAACCTCTGCAACTTCTCTTCAGAATCCCCCAAAAGCACAGTGTCGTCAGCAAAGAGCAACTGTGACAACTCCCATTTTGCGTTAGAATCTTTATCTTTTAGCCCCACACCTCTTGCCAACACCCGAGCATTCACTTCTCTTACAACTCCATCTATAAATATATTGAACAACCATGGTGACATCACACATCCCTGTCTAAGGCCTACTTTTACTGGGAAATAATCTCCCTCTCGCCTACATACTCTAACCTGAGCCTCTCTATCCTCGTAAAAACTTTTCACTACTTTCAATAACCTACCTCCTATTCCATACATTTGCAACATCTGCCACATTGCCCCCCTGTCCACCCTATCATATGCCTTTTCCAAATCCATAAATGCCACAAACACCTCTTTACCCTTATCTAAATATTGTTCACCTATATGTTTCACTGTATATACTTGGTCTACACACTCCCTACCCTTCCTAAAGCTTCCTTGTTCATCTGCTATCCTGCTCTCCGTCTTAATCCTAATTCTTTCAATAATAACTCTACCATACACTTTACCAGGTATACTCAACAGACTTATTCCCCTATAATTTTTACACTCTCTTTTGTCCCCTTGCCTTTATACAAAGGAACTATGCATGCTCTCTGCCAATCCCTAGGTACCTTACCCTCTTCCATACATTTATTAAATAAAAAAAACTAACCACTCTAAAACTATATCTCCACCTGCCTTTAACATTTTTATCTTTATCCCATCAATCCCAGCTGCTTTACCCCCTTTCATTCTACCCACTGCCTCACGAACTTCCCCCACACTCACAACTGGCTCTTCCACACTCCTACAAGATGTTATTCCTCCTTGCCCTATACACGAAATCACAGCTTCCCTGTCTTCATCAACATTTAACAAATCCTCAAAATATTCTCTCCATCTTCCCGATACCTCTAACTCTCCATTTAATAACTCTCCTCTCCTATTTTTAACTGACAAATCCATTTGTTCTCTAGGCTTCCTCAACTTATTAATCTAACTCCAAAACTTTTTCTTATTTTCAACAAAATTTGTTGATATCTCACCCACCCTCTCATTAGCTCTCATTTTACATTGCTTCACCACTTTCTTAACCTCTCTTTTTCTCTCCATATACTCCTCCCTCCTTACATCACTTCTACTTTGTAAAAACCTTTCATATGCTAACTTTTTCTCTCTTACTACTCTCTTTACATACTCATTCCACCAATCGCTCTTCTTCCCTCCCGCACCCACTTTCCTATAACCACAAACTTCTGCTGAACACTAACACTATATTCTTAAACTTACCCCATACCTCTTCTACCCCACTGCCTATACTCTCACTAGCCCATCTGTCCTCCAACAGTTGTTTATATCTTACCCTAACCGCCTCCTCCTTTAGTTTATAAATCTTCACTTCTCTCTTACTTGCTGTTTCCATTCTCCTTGTATTCCATCTACCTTTTACTCTGACTGTAACTACAACTAAAACGTGATCTGATATATCTGTGGCCCCTCTATAAACATGTACATCCTGAAGTCTACCCAAAAGTCAATAAATAGAGGTTAAAAAAAAGTTAAGTCTGATGATATTTATAGGACAGAAAGAACAGGGATGACATGATAACGACGAACAGAATACTCAGAGGGACTGACAAGATATATAGCGTGAGTCACAGGGATGTTAGGAAATGCTTCTTCAGCCTTAGAGTGGTTAGGAAGTGGAACGGTGTAGATAGTAAAGAGAGAATCTATACGTAGTTTTAATGACAGGTATGCAAGGACTCACGATGTCTGAGGAGAGGAGCTCCAGTAGTGGGCAGCGAAGAGGCAGCGCCAAGAGCGGAGATTCGACCCATTCAACTACAAATAGGTGAGTACATACACACTTGCACGTATATGTGTGGGTGTGTTTGTGTGAGAGAGAGACAGAGACAGAGAGAGAAACACCTTTAGGCTGGTGTTCAGGGGTACACCAGCTGTCACTCAGGTGGCCAGCATCTTACCTGGAGGGAATTCCCGTATGTCAGGATGTCTCTTGAGGGAGAGAGGGGATGCTGGTGAGGAAGCTGGCGAGAAAACTACCTAAAGACGAAGGAGAATATAGATGAGAATAGCTGAGAAAGAGAGAGGGTGAGAAAGAGAGAGGGTGAGAAAGAGAGAGGGTGAGAAAGAGAGAGGCGTTGAGAAAGAGAGAGGCGTTGAAAAAGAGAGGGTGAGAAAGAGAGAGGCTGTAGATGAATGGTTCAGAGAACCGACAAGTTATAAATTAGACACATATGCAACACTTGGGTATCTTTATTGAGGAAACGTTTCGCCACACAGTGGCTTCATCAGTCAATACAAAGTAGAAAGGTGTAAGGAGAGGAGGAGTTGAGGTTATCAGTCCCTCGGCCTGGAGTCGATGTGTTCAGTCCATCAATCTTGTTAGAAGTGTAGCACAAGGCCGTAGAGGTGGCTTATATGCTGTAATCAGGTGAGGTGAAGCAGGAGGAGGCGGGGTCATAGTAGTACCATCCACTATTCTAAGTAGGTCTTCGTCCAAAGGTTGGACGAAGGTTGGATTACAGTATATAAGCCACCTCTACGGCCTTGTGCTACACTTCTAACAAGATTGATGGACTGAACACATCGACTCCAGGCCGAGGGACTGATAACCTCAAACTCCTCCTCTCCTTACACCTTTCTACTTTGTATTGGACTGATGAAGCCACTGTGTGGCGAAACGTTTCCTCAATAAAGATACCCAAGTGTTGCATATGTGTCTAATTTATAAAGAGAGAGGCGGTGAGAAAGAGAGAGGGTGAGAAAGAGAGAGGGTGAGAAAGAGAGAGGCGGTGAGAAAGAGAGAGGCGGTGAGAAAGAGAGAGGCGTTGAGAAAGAGAGAGAGGGTGAGAAAGAGAGAGGCGTTGAGAAAGAGAGAGGCGTTGAGAAAGAGAGAGGGTGAGAAAGAGAGAGGCGTTGAGAAAGAGAGAGGGTGAGAAAGAGAGAGGCGTTGAGAAAGAGATAGGCGTTGAGAAAGAGAGAGGCTGAGAAAGAGAGAGGCGGTGAGAAAGAGAGAGGCGTTGAGAAAGAGAGAGGGTGAGAAAGAGAGAGGCGTTGAGAAAGAGAGAGGCGTTGAGAAAGAGAGAGGGTGAGAAAGAGAGAGGCGTTGAGAAAGAGAGAGGGTGAGAAAGAGAGGCGTTGAGAAGAGAGAGGCGTTGAGAAAGAGGAGGGTGAGAAAGAGAGAGGCGTTGAGAAAGAGAGAGGCGGTGAGAAAGAGAGAGGCGTTGAGAAGAGAGAGGGTGAGAAAGAGAGGGTGAGAAAGAGAGGGGTGAGAAAGAGAGGCGTTGAGAAAGAGAGGCGTTGAAAAGAGAGGGTGAGAAAGAGAGAGGCGGTGAGAAAGAGAGAGGCGTTGAGAAAGAGAGGGTGAGAAAGAGAGAGGCGGTGAGAAAGAGAGAGGCGTTGAGAAAGAGAGAGGGTGAGAAAGAGAGAGGGTGAGAAACAGAGAGGGTGAGAAAGAGAGAGGCGTTGAGAACCCTCAGTGTCACTGTCAAAGATTATTTACATTTTTATCTTCATATAGAAGCACTAAACCCGTAGGGACAATGCAGAGCCTAAGAAAACGGGAAGTAATCAGGACAGCCCCCTAACGTCTTGGATCAAGAGCCCTTCACTAGATCCAGGCCAGAAAATTTTTTGTATCTTCCCAAAATTTTATGACTTCTTCAAAATGTTCACATTAGTTTTCCTAAAATTGATGTCAAAATAGGCCTCACCATAGGCCTAACTACAATGTTGACATCAATAGTGTTTCGCCATAAGCCTACCTTTTCAAGCTATTGCTATTAGCAATGGCCTTTTTCAAAGGCCTACCTTTTTCTTTACAATCGTTCCTTTAATAGGCTTCTCCAGGAACAGGTTTCCCACTCGCACTCCATTTTAATAGGCCTATTTTAATGGGCCTATCCAACCTTTAGGTTACGTCCGGTACGTGGTAAGAATTTAAATATATCGGCCATTATGACCATTTTCTGGCAGAATCAAATTTAGAATGCCATTTTGTGTACAGGAAATGTTCCTCTTGAAAACGCTAAACGTTTCTCCCTCTTGGAGTAGTGAGACGTTTCTCCCTCTTGGAGTAGCGAGACGTTTCTCCCTCTTGGAGTAGTGAGACGTTTCTCCCTCTTGGAGTAGTGAGACGTTTCTCCCTCTTGGAGTAGTGAGACGTTTCTCCCTCTTGGAGTAGTGAGACGTTTCTCCCTCTTGGAGTAGTGAGACGTTTCTCCCTCTTGGAGTAGTGAGACGTTTCTCCCTCTTGGAGTAGTGAGACGTTTCTCCCTCTTGGAGTAGTGAGACGTTTCTCCCTCTTGGAGTAGTGAGACGTTTCTCCCTCTTGGAGTAATGAGACGTTTCTCCCTCTTGGAGTAGTGAGACGTTTCTCCCTCTTGGAGTAGTGAGACGTTTCTCCCTCTTGGAGTAGTGAGACGTTTCTCACTCTTGGAGTAGTGAGACGTTTCTCCCTCTTGGAGTAGTGAGACGTTTCTCCCTCTTGGAGTAGTGAGACGTTTCTCCCTCTTGGAGTAGTGAGACGTTTCTCCCTCTTGGAGTAGCGAGACGTTTCTTCCCTTCAGAGCGGCACGACTTTTCTTCCTCGTAGATGATTTGTGGAACAGAAGTCAGCCCGGCCGTGTGATGGGTGTCTTCTATTTTTTATAGTGGGTTTTTGTGTTGTGGGATGGAGCATTATGCTCTCTCTGTCTATCTCTGTGTCTCTCTTTATCTGCCTCTCCCTCCGCCTCTTGTCTCTCCTCTCTTCCCTTTTTTTATCACATCTCTTCCCTTCACTCTCTCTTTCCGTCTCTCTTCTCTCCCCATTCTTCACCATCACGATTCAGCGTCACTCAGCACGTCATAGAGTGTAGAGAGCAAGGGATACATGGAGTGTAGAGAGCAAGGGATACATGGAGTGTAGAGAGCAAGGGATACATGGAGTGTAGAGAGCAAGGGATACATGGAGTGTAGAGAGCAAGGGGTACATGGTGTGTAGAGAGCAAGAGATACATGTTGTGTAGAGAGCAAGGGATACATGTTGTGTAGAGAGCAAGGGATACATGGTGTGTAGAGAGCAAGGGGTACATGGTGTGTAGAGAGCAAGGGATACATGGTGTGTAGAGAGCAAGGGATACATGGAGTGTAGAGAGCAAGGGGTACATGGTGTGTAGAGAGCAAGAGATACATGTTGTGTAGAGAGCAAGGGATACATGTTGTGTAGAGAGCAAGGGATACATGGTGTGTAGAGAGAAGGGTACATGGTGTGTAGAGAGCAAGGGATACATGGTGTGTAGAGAGCAAGGGATACATGGAGTGTAGAGAGCAAGGGGTACATGGTGTGTAGAGAGCAAGAGATACATGTTGTGTAGAGAGCAAGGGATACATGTTGTGTAGAGAGCAAGGGATACATTGTGTGTAGAGAGCAAGAGATACATGTTGTGTGGAGAGCAAGGGATACATGGAGTGTAGAGAGCAAGGGATACATGGAGTGTAGAGAGCAAGGGATACATGGTGTGTAGAGAGCAAGGGATACATGTTGTGTAGAGGGCAAGGAATACATGTTGTGTAGAGAGCAAGGAATACATGTTGTGTAGAGAGCAAGGGATACATGGTGTGTAGAGAGCAAGGGATACATGGTGTGTAGAGAGCAAGGAATACATGTTGTGTAGAGGGCAAGGAATACATGTTGTATAGAGAGCAAGGAATACATGTTGTGTAGAGAGCAAGGGATACATTGTGTGTAGAGAGCAAGGAATACATGTTGTGTAGAGGGCAAGGAATACATGTTGTGTAGAGAGCAAGGAATACATGTTGTGTAGAGAGCAAGGGGTACATGGTGTGTAGAGAGCAAGGGATACATGTTGTGTAGAGAGCAAGGGATACATGGTGTGTAGAGAGCAAGGGATACATGGTGTGTAGAGAGCAAGGAATACATGTTGTGTAGAGGGCAAGGAATACATGTTGTGTAGAGAGCAAGGAATACATGTTGTGTAGAGAGCAAGGGATACATTGTGTGTAGAGAGCAAGGAATACATGTTGTGTAGAGGGCAAGGAATACATGTTGTGTAGAGAGCAAGGAATACATGTTGTGTAGAGAGCAAGGGGTACATGGTGTGTAGAGAGCAAGGGATACATGGTGTGTAGAGAGCAAAGGATACATGGAGTGTAGAGAGCAAGGGATACATGGAGTGTAGAGAGCAAGGGATACATGGAGTGTAGAGAGCAAGGTATACATGGAGTGTAGAGAGCAAGGGATACATGGTGTGTAGAGAGCAAGGGATACATGGTGTGTAGAGAGCAAGGGATACATGTTGTGTAGAGGGCAAGGGATACATGGAGTTGACTGTGGGTGAAGGGTGAGGTAACTGAGATAGTAAGGCAAAAAAGGAGAGATACAGAGAGAGTGAGAAAGATTTTAACGTGGGTGGCCAGGTAGGGCCACCCAGGTAGTATTTTCATTATTATTTAGTATTTTCATTATTATTATTATTTAGTATTTTTATTATTATTTAGTATTTTCATTGTTATTAATTTGCATTATTATTATTATTAATATTTTTATTATTATTAATTATTTTTATTATATCTTTACAAATGAGTGTGATAAGCCAGTCTGAGAGATAGTAAATCCCGGGTAATTGTAACTTCAGCACTTTTACTGCTCAAGTACTAACTCATCCTTGTAATACATCACGATATCCTGTATTATCTTATAATACATCACGATATCCTGTATTATCTTATAATACATCACGATATCCTGTATTATCTTATACTACATCACGATATCCTGTATTATCTTATAATACACTACGATATCCTGTATTATCTTATAATACATCACGATATCCTGTATTATCTTATAATATACATCGAATATCCTGTATTATCTTATAATACATCACGATATCCTGTATTATCTTATAATTCATCACGATATCCTGTATTATCTTATAATACATCACGATATCCTGTATTATCTTATAATACACCACGATATCTTGTATTATCTTATAATACATCACGATATCCTGTATTATCTTATAATACATCACGATATCCTGTATTATCTTATAATACATCACGATATCCTGTATTATCTTATAATACATCACGATATCCTGTATTATCTTATAATACATCACGATATTCTGTATTAAAGTTCCGAAATCTTGGTGCTCGCCTTCATTTCGAGTCATCCCATCCTGTGTGTGACTTGAATTTAACAATGGGCGAAACCTTGGACGACTTTTGTTAACTGTTGTGTAGGATATATGTATAGCCACACACTGCTTACTTAAATTGTTATTTTTCCCATCATCGTCCTTCTCCGTCACCCCCCGTTCCTCCCACCCGTCACCTTCCCGTCTCGCGCACATCCGTCACACGCACAGAGCCGTCACACAGTGGGCCGTCACACAGTCCTGCACAGGAGACGTGGAGGGTGGCCAGGAAACATGAGGTCAGACATCTCAGTGAATAGGAAGAAAAGTGACTTTGATAGGTATATCCTGTTATGGTGAGAGAGAGAGAGAGAGAGAGAGAGAGAGAGAGAGAGAGAGAGAGAGAGAGAGAGAGAGAGAGAGAGAGAGAGACCCTTACAAGATAATGATGATGTTTATGGACATGGAGACACGATAGGATGAATGATAAACGACACAATTAATGTACAATTTATCACTAGAATCTCAATTATGGTGATAAACAGCTGCTCGCAGGGGTGTGTACGTCTTCACACACACACACACACACACACACACACACATAGGAAGTGGAACAGCCTGGAGACCGAAGTAGGGGAGGAAGGATCCATACATAGCTTTAAGAAGATGTACGATAAGGCTCTTGCAGCAGGGAAAGTGTGTGGACCTAGTAGCGACCAGCGAAGAGGCGGGGCAAAGTTACGACTCGACCTGCAACCATAAATTGGCGAGTACCCACACACAATGCCCATCCATCACCAGAGTCACGGGTATGGGCATACTTAGAGAGACTGATATCTGATTTTTTTCCCTGGGATTATCCCCCATTTCCCTCATTACCTCATCTCCCATTCCCTTACTTTATAGCTTTCCCTCCCATCCCTTATCGTCCTTGCTTCCCCTCCCATCTCTTTTAACTTGGTCGCCTCCCCTCTACACCCCCTCATCGCTACATTCCCCACGTTACTGTGTCTCCCATCACTCATTATCCCCCTCTCCCTACCACCCTTCATTCCTTCCTTCCTCACATTCTACCGTTCTTTATATCTCCTTTTTTTACATTCCTTCTCGTGTTTTTAAAGTAATTTTTTTCTCATTCGTATTCTTTCTCTTGTTCTCTCTCTCTCTTTGTTCTAGCTCTCGTTCTCCTTGATTCTCACTCGTATTATCACATTCTTACTCGTTCTCCGGTGCATTGCCTCTCAGCATCTCCACTCCTTGATGCATTACCCACCATCTGTCATGTTCTTAATTGCCGCATCTCCATTCCTCCCCATTTACACTTCGTTTATTAAGATTTGTGTAACATTTCCGGTATTCTATTCTAATTGCCTCTTTCCTGAGTTTCTCTTTTGTTTAATAGAAAAAGTGGGTGCGAAGTGATTAATGAGGAGGAGGGGGGAGGGGGAGGAAGAGGTAAAGGTGTTGGAGGAGATGGAGGAGAAGAATAGAAACAAAAGCAAGGAAGAAAAAAAAATCTTTATTTTTTAATTTGCTGGAATATGTTTTATCCAAGAGTGTGCACATCCTCTCTTACTTATCTTAGTTTCTCTATTCTACTTCATCACAATTACAGTGTTCTCACGTTTGTCAAGACCGCAGTGTCAGCAGTGTCAACCAGATTTTTTTTTTAAGCTGATAGGCTTACCCCCCCCAATCAATTTAATGGGACTAATCCCCCCTTCACTGATGACGTTAATCCCCATCTTTAAAAATCTGACTATACCGTCTATAATAACAAAAAAATATATATAAAAAATACCTTTAACATATTTATCTGTATTTGTTATATATATATATATATATATATATATATATATATATAAGTTCCATTTATAAAACACATGTTAATTTGGAGGCTGGATAAATTACCAGTGTCCACAGCCCGGCTTCAGACCAGGCCTTTTAAAGGTAGTAGAAAAAGAACCTGGCCTAGTGTGTCAGAAAAAGAATTGAAAAACGATCAGGCTTACAAAGTTTAGAAAAAGTGTTAAAAGTATTAAAAACATTGTCAGAAAATTGCTAGAAAAAGGCTGGGCTTACATTAGAAAATGGTTAGAAAAAGGCTAGTCCTATAGTATTAAAATAGGGTTAGAAAAATGCTAGGCGTACATTATTAGAAAAAAGGCTAGGCCTTTAATATTAGAAAAGTGTTAGAAAAAGGCTAGGCCTATATTATTAGAAAAAAGGCTAGGCCTACAGTACTAGAAAAGCATTTAAAATTAGACAAACTTGCTTTTGTTTTGTGTGGTGAGAACTCATTAGCATCCCCACACTGTGTAAATACTGACCTTTTATCTCCATCCGTCTCTGGAGGCTTGACAGGCGGAAGTGTGGCCTCCCTCCCTGCTGGCAGTCAATTTCTGCTCGGCGGGACATCCGTAGCTCCTGGCCCCCGCCAGGGATTTATCTGTTCGAAAGGAGATGGTTTCTGGGGTCAGTGCCTCAGCTGTCAGGTCCCAGACCAGGACTCCTCTAGACCTTTCTTACTGATATTCGATACTGTAGCGTGTGCAATACGGTATCTTGGGACTGGGGGGTAAACAGGTCTACCTGGAGTCTACGTGGAGGGCCCCCGCGGCCTAGTCCTTGACCAGTAATCAATGGAAGGGAAAGTCAACTTCAGCTCCTAAAAGTAACAGCCCTTGAATTATATAACCTTAATTCTTAAAGGGATGGACCGGTAAGCCAGAGGAAGGCCTCGGTTAGATGACCAAAAGCTCAAGCTGTGGGTCATCATATGACTAAGATCCGCGTCAAGAAACACTTGTCCCATCTCCTGACAAGCTTAACCTAACCTAACCTTCACTGGCACCGAGACTGCTTTACTTCATCCTTCATGAGAGACGCTTCGTGCTGGACCATGTGGTCATGGGATCTGGCTGGACGGGGGAAAAAAAAAGTTGCACATTTCAACGACCATCATAAAATTCTGCTCTCACCACAATGCTTAACCAGTAAATCACAATTTTCGCCCATGTGCAAAATAGCTCGTGTCTGGTGAAGTGAAACATCAACTCCATTTACCTCGACTAGCTATGACTTCTATTACCCCTGCTGCACTTTCTCCTCCTCTTCCTCCTACCCTTTCCCCACCGCTTCTTCCTCTCACCTCAACACCCCCAATTACTGCGATAGCTTATAAATAAGGAACACTGCAGCAGGGCTACTGGTCCATGCTAAGCAGGTCTAAGTCATATATATGCTGGGGTTTATGATGCATCTTTCATAATATTCCACAAAGCTCGTCACTAAGAACAAGGCCATCTTCAGTATCCCCTTAAAGGGTGTTTCCTTGTACTACTTGCCCGGCGTCTTGCATATCTTGAACCTAAATAGCAAAACGACTCTTGAACTTGAACTCTTTTATCACCAATACAAGACCCAGGTACTGGAGGCAACTTAAGCTCACCAAATTCTCCCGAGTATTTCCAGAGAGGGAGGGGGAGGGAGGAAGGGGTTGAAGGAGGTGGGAGGGGGTAAGGTACCCTTCGCGTCTTACTGTATCGAGTTCCTGTCGTCTTCACTCTTTTCTTCAGCCTTTATGAACCTGAAGCGGTATTCTGCGGTCCTCTGGAAGACATGGCAAAGGAAAGCAATCAGTGTGAAAATTGTGTGTGTCGGCACTGCATTAATTGCCCCTCCGAGCCTCGCTGAAGAAAATCTGGGAAGGAAAATACAAGAGAGAGTGAAGCAAAACAATACGTTTAGTGAGGATGGGGAAACAAGGTATTTTCTTGGAGGCTGACGCCAGGATGGGGTTTCCCAAGGGGCCCCTTGAATTTCCCAGGGCGTAAGATGCTTAAGTTTGAACCTTGAAGATTCAGCCTTACGGGTAGGTGACTTACGGTTTGAAACAGATAATGTGGGCTTTCGATGGTTGCTGTTATTTATTCCAGGGGAAATATTTCTACGCACTTTAATTCTGGTCTTACCAGAAACTTTATTCTCAATTTATGGAGGCGGCGACGAATGATTCATTTTTTTTGCCAAGTTAATCGAGTCCTTACTAGTGACCCATATATATTTTATATATGCGAGTAAAATGCCGGGAGCAAGGGGCTAGTAACCCCTTCTCCTGTATACATTAATAAATTTAAAAAGAGAATCTTTTGTTTTTCTTTTTGGACCACCCTACCTCGGTGGGATACGGCCGGTTTGTTGAAAGATATTTTATATATATAAAATATATATATATATATATATATATATATATATATATATATATATATATATATATATATATATACTATATATATATATATATATATATATATATATATATATATATATATTTGTGTGTGTGTGTGTGTGTGTGTGTGTGTGTGTGTGTGTGTGTGTGTGTGTGTGTGTGTGTGTGTATGTGTGTGTGTGTGTATGTGTGTGTGTGTGTGTGTGTTTTGCCATACAGGTAAAACTTGCTATTTTTGGCTTAAATAGCAACGCTCTTCTTGCCGAATAACGCAAACGACAATTTGTGTATGCGATAATTTCGCTAAAATCATTCTGAACCTAACGAAAAATATATATTTCATTGTGTTTGTTTATTATTAAATTACTGTAATATATATATATATATATATATATATATATATATATATATATATATATATATATATATATATATATATATATATTATATATATATATATATATATATATATATATATATATATATATATATATATATACATACATACATATAAATGCTTTATTAATAGACAGAATACATTTATAGAAAACCCAAACATGAACATGAATGCAATGGTACAATATGTCAAAGATTATGAATCTCCTCCAGCTCCTCCGAAGCCGGACGCGAGCCAAGTATGCAGCATGCATTTCCCCTCTGGATGGCCACGCTGGGACGCTGGATCATGAACGTGGCTGCCCTTGGGTCCCTGGTGGTGTCGATGAGTCGGGAACCCAGTTCTTTAAGGAAACGTGTTATTAATCAAGAGCCCTCACAGCACTGAAAAGAGGAAGCCGCGAGCCTTACTCAGATTCGTATTTCTTTAAGCTCTAACCTGTTCTGGCAAGCACAACCGGGCTGATCAAAGGGCTGGCAGTATTAGCGGAAGGAGGATTAAGCCTTCACGATTTCTTGCGCTGAATGTCAGGGTTAGCGCAACAGACAAATACCGCGCACACAGACTGAGGTAGGATAGCGAAAAGAAAGAGGAGGGACCAGGGAGAGAGATGAAAGACAGATGGGAGGGAGATGGAAAGGCTAAATTATAGTATTTATCAATTGATGGAAAGATACCTGCTGCTGGCCAGCCAGCGTGGTCTTGATGATTAGGTCTAGTGGGGTCTTGCCCAGGTCTGGTGTGGTCTTGACCAGGTCTGGTGTGGTCTTGACCAGGTCTGGTGTGGTCTTGACCAGGTCTGGTGTGGTCTTGACCAGGTCTGGTGTGGTCTTGACCAGGTCTGGTGTAGTCTTGACCAGGTCTGGTGTAGTCTTGACCAGGTCTTTGACTCATCCATTAAGATAATACACGACAGTCCTTAATCTAGATTTTAGACAGAAGCAGAGAGTTCTTCCCAGTAGTTAACCTAAGTTTGGACTTTCCAAGTCCTCTGCTATCTGTCTTTCCCATGTATCAGGTCTGGCGTGACGACCAAGTCTTAAAGTCGTAGTGATTCTACGACCGTCACTGTCTCATCTCCAAACTTTACCAGACTCTTCAGTGTGTCCGTAAGGCAGAGGGTGATGGCTGAAACAGACTTCAAGCGAGGCTCACCAGCTCTCGTAGATCCAGTGAGGCTCACCAGCTCTCGTAGATCCAGTGAGGCTCACCAGCTCTCGTAGATCCAGTGAGGCTCACCAGCTCTCGTAGATCCAGTGAGGCTCACCAGCTCTCGTAGATCCAGTGAGACTCACCAGACCTCGTAGATCCAGTGAGGCTCACCAGCTCTCGTAGATCCAGTGAGGCTCACCAGCCTCGTAGATCCAGTGAGGCTCACCAGCCTCGTAGATCCAGTGAGGCTCACCAGCTCTCGTAGATCCAGTGAGGCTCACCAGCTCTCGTAGATCCAGTGAGGCTCACCAGCTCTCGTAGATCCAGTGAGGCTCACCAGCTCTCGTAGATCCAGTGAGGCTCACCAGCTCTCGTAGATCCAGTGAGGCTCACCAGCTCTCGTAGATCCAGTGAGGCTCACCAGCCTCGTAGATCCAGTGAGGCTCACCAGCCTCGTAGATCCAGTGAGGCTCACCAGCCTCGTAGATCCAGTGAGGCTCACCAGCCTCGTAGATCCAGTGAGGCTCACCAGCTCTCGTAGATCCAGTGAGGCTCACCAGCTCGTAGATCCAGTGAGGCTCACCAGCCTCGTAGATCCAGTGAGGCTCACCAGCTCTCGTAGATCCAGTGAGGCTCACCAGCTCTCGTAGATCCAGTGAGGCTCACCAGCTCTCGTAGATCCAGTGAGGCTCACCAGCTCTGTAGATCCAGTGAGGCTCACCAGCTCTCGTAGATCCAGTGAGGCTCACCAGCTCTGTAGATCCAGTGAGGCTCACCAGCTCTCGTAGATCC
This sequence comes from Cherax destructor, assembly GCA_009830355.1. Classification (NCBI taxonomy): domain Eukaryota; kingdom Metazoa; phylum Arthropoda; class Malacostraca; order Decapoda; family Parastacidae; genus Cherax; species Cherax destructor. The sequence goes on from WNWK01000500.1 coordinate 26,901, forward strand.
AGTGAGGCTCACCAGCCTCGTAGATCCAGTGAGGCTCACCAGCCTCGTAGATCCAGTGAGGCTCACCAGCTCTCGTAGATCCAGTGAGGCTCACCAGCTCTCGTAGATCCAGTGAGGCTCACCAGCTCTCGTAGATCCAGTGAGGCTCACCAGCTCTCGTAGATCCAGTGAGGCTCACCAGCCTCGTAGATCCAGTGAGGCTCACCAGCTCTCGTAGATCCAGTGAGGCTCACCAGCCTCGTAGATCCAGTGAGGCTCACCAGCTCTCGTAGATCCAGTGAGGCTCACCAGCTCGTAGATCCAGTGAGGCTCACCAGCCTCGTAGATCCAGTGAGGCTCACCAGCTCTCGTAGATCCAGTGAGGCTCACCAGCCTCGTAGATCCAGTGAGGCTCACCAGCTCTCGTAGATCCAGTGAGGCTCACCAGCTCTCGTAGATCCAGTGAGGCTCACCAGCCTCGTAGATCCAGTGAGGCTCACCAGCTCTCGTAGATCCAGTGAGGCTCACCAGCTCTCGTAGATCCAGTGAGGCTCACCAGCTCTCGTAGATCCAGTGAGGCTCACCAGCTCTCGTAGATCCAGTGAGGCTCACCAGCTCTGTAGATCCAGTGAGGCTCACCAGCTCTCGTAGATCCAGTGAGGCTCACCAGCTCTCGTAGATCCAGTGAGGCTCACCAGCCTCGTAGATCCAGTGAGGCTCACCAGCTCTCGTAGATCCAGTGAGGCTCACCAGCTCTCGTAGATCCAGTGAGGCTCACCAGCTCAGATCCAGTGAGGCTCACCAGCTCGTAGATCCAGTGAGGCTCACCAGCTCTCGTAGATCCAGTGAGGCTCACCAGCTCTCGTAGATCCAGTGAGGCTCACCAGCTCTCGTAGATCCAGTGAGGCTCACCAGCTCTCGTAGATCCAGTGAGGCTCACCAGCTCTCGTAGATCCAGTGAGGCTCACCAGCTCTCGTAGATCCAGTGAGGCTCACCAGCTCTCGTAGATCCAGTGAGGCTCACCAGCTCTCGTAGATCCAGTGAGGCTCACCAGCCTCGTAGATCCAGTGAGGCTCACCAGCCTCGTAGATCCAGTGAGGCTCACCAGCTCTCGTAGATCCAGTGAGGCTCACCAGCTCTCGTAGATCCAGTGAGGCTCACCAGCTCTCGTAGATCCAGTGAGACTCACCAGACCTCGTAGATCCAGTGAGGCTCACCAGCCTCGTAGATCCAGTGAGGCTCACCAGCTCTCGTAGATCCAGTGAGGCTCACCAGCTCTCGTAGATCCAGTGAGACTCACCAGCTCTCTGTCAAGCTCATTCTAGATCAGTGAGGCTCACCAGCTCTAGATCCAGTGAGCTAAGCTCGTAGATCCAGTGAGGCTCACCAGCTCGTGATCAGTAGTCACAGCTCGTGATCAGTGAGGCTCACCAGCTCTCGTAGATCCAGTGAGCTCACCACTCGTAGATCCAGTAGCTACAGCTCGTAGATCCAGTGAGCTCACCAGCTCTCGTAGATCCAGTGAGGACTCTACCAGCCTCGAATCGTGAGGCTCGTTGATCCAAGTTGAGCTATCATATGAATCACAGACCTGTAAGAGAGCTACTTATCCTTCTGATCGCTATCTCCAGATTTGTCAGGTCTTTAATGAAATCAAACTTTTGCTTCGGAGCACTGCTGAATTGATGGCTGTGGATCTTATTTTAACAAAATAAAATGATCTATCATTATTTTTAATATTATGTTCAGAAGTCAGTTGTTATAAAGTGTTCAGAACATATTTACCACACGACGTTCATTACGGCTGCACATCACGTGAACACCATCACTCAAGAATATTTTAATCCATAAGAGAGATTAATCTCTCAGTGTATATATATACACTGAGATACACATTCCTCTTGGCTTTTATTTCCCTTGAATGCATGATAATTTACACAGAACTCGCCCGAAATTCAACCAAAAGAGTGAAGGGTGGAATAAGGCGAGAGTGTGAGGAAGGAGAAGTGAGTTGGGGAGAGAGAGGAGAAGTTGATGAAGGAAAGAGAATGCAACTGAGGCTGGGGGCTGGGAAGGTGGAGGAGGGTGGTTGAGGCTCATCCTGTAATGGACCACCAATTATGCCAGAGTTTGTTAACTGCTTCGTAATTGCAGGGTGATTAGGGTAGAGTGGATCCATGTACGAGAAAGCCACACCAATATTGATTAATAAGTTTTAAACGCAGGGTATATACACACATGTATAACTCTCGGTGCATATACACTGAAGGTTGTACATCTCCCAGTGTATATACGCAAAAATGTTTGTGTGCTTGAAGGTACATAAACACAGATTATTATATATATATATTATATATATATATATATATATATATATATATATATATATATATATATATGTGTGTGTGTGTGTATATATACATATATGTGCTGTAAAAGTTTTGAGGATAGTGAGGCTCAGGTTAGGGAGTGTAGGAGTGTAGGCCTTAGACAGGGATGTGTAATGTTTCCATGGTTATTTAACATATTTATAGATGGCGTTGTTAAAGAAGTAAATGCTAGGGTGTTGGGGAGAGGGTGGGATTAAATTATGGGAAATGAAATACAAAAATGGGAGTTGACATTGCTATTTTTTGCTGATGATACTGTGCTTTTGGGAGATTATAAACAGAAGTTGGAAAGGTTAGTGGATGAGTTTGGGAGTGTGTGTAAAGAAAGAGAGTTGAAAGTGAACATAGATAAGAATAAGGTAATGAGGGTATCAAACGAGTTAGGTAAAGAAAAATTCAGATATTTGGGAGTTGACTTATCAGCGGATGGGATTATGAAGGACGAGGTAAACCATAGAATTGATGAAAGAAAAGGGGCGGGTGGAGTACTGAGGTATCTGTGGATACCTCAAAGACAAAGAACGTTATCCAAGGGGGCAAAGAAGGGAATGTATGAGAGTATTGTGGTATTAACTCTCTTTGGGTGTGAAGCATGGGTTGTAAATGTTGCAGCAAGGAGGAGGCTGGAGACAGTGGAGATGTCGTGTCAAAGGGCAATGTGTGGTGTAATTAGGTAGAGAATTCGTAATGTGGAAATTAGGAGATGTGGAGTTAGTAAAAGGATTATTTA
>WNWK01000500.1:32500-247500 GCA_009830355.1 Cherax destructor
TGCCGAATAGGTAAAACTGGTCATTTAGCAACAACTCAAAGAACTCATTGAAAATTAAGTCCATTCTAAAATTTACTCTTATACGTTTAAAGGTATATTTTTCATTTATGTTAATGTAAAAATTAATAATTTTGTACCAAAAGAACCTTAGGAAATTTACCTAACCTTATTATAACAAGCACAATTTAATTTAGCCTAATCCAACTAAATATATTTTAGATAAGTTTACAATAATTTTATAAACACAATGAAATATATTTTTTTCGTTAGGTTCAGAATACTTTTTGCGACATTATTGCATACACAAATTTTCGCTTGTCTTATACGGCAAGAAGAGCTTTAGTATTTTAGCCAAAATCGCGTTTTAAATATATAGCACGACATTATATACGTATACATACATTATATATATATATATATATATATATATATATATATATATATATATATATATATATATATATATATATATATATGTGTGTGTGTGTGTGTGTGTGTGTGTGTGTGTGTGTGTGTGTGTTTTGTGTGTGAACTGTTTAGTGGAAAAAAATCCCCTTTCGTTAGTGCTATTTTCTCTGGAGACAAAACATCAGTAATGTTTACTGAGGGAGATGAGGGGGTAACAGACATATTTTGTGGTGATGCTGTGGCTTGCGGACATGTAATAAACTTATTCACCCTGACCAACACCGACATTCAGCTTCACACTATACAACAAGAAACATCGGCAAGAATGCCCACAAAAATAGCATACGCACTAGTGCTCTGGTTTGTTTACACCGGTAATGCTGTGAAAGACACAGCATCGCCGTGGCTTAGACACAGCATCGCCGTGGCTTAGACACGGAGAAATCTAAGGGAAGGTCCACCCTGTAATAACTCAGCGGGAAAGGAAATCCTAAAGTGATAATTAGTATTAAAATATAAGGAAGAAATCACAATAATACGTGTGATTGCAGATATGAAAAAATGCTACTGTGAAAATAGGAAATAAATCAAACCTGAGCGCTTTCATGTGCTTACACATATGTCTTCTGAAGATATGTAAGCATATAAAAGCTTCAGGTTTTTCCTATTTTCACTGCTGTATTTTTTATTAAAACATGTTTTACGTGCAATGGAAGGCAATGCGTATCCTAAGAGATGACTCAATAAGCGTAAGGGGACCCAGACTCTTCAACTCTCTCCCTTCATATATTATATATATATATATATATATATATATATATATATATATATATATATATATATATATATATATATATATATATATATATATATTATATATATAATACACCACTGTCAAGGATAGTTTAGACTCTCGCTCTCTCTCTCTCTCTCTCTCTCTCTCTCTCTCTCTCTCTCTCTCTCTCTCTCTCTCTCTCTCTCTCTCTCTCCACTGTATGCCTTCCTCTCTTCCCTTCCCCTCCTACGGCACAAACCGGAAATAGCTCCAAGGAGATAGAATCAGAGATTCCTCGCTCGGAAATTCATCGCTGACCAGACCCAGACGGTGTGTGTGTGTGTGTACTCACCTAGTTATGGTTGCAGGGGTCGAATCACAGCTCCCGGCTCCGCCTCTTCACTGGTCGCTACTAGGTCACTCTCCCTGCTACATGAGCTTTATCATACCTCTTCTTAAAACTATGTATGGATATTGCCTTCACTACATCACTTCACAGATTATTCCACTTATTGACAACTCTGTGACTGAAGATATACTTCCTAACATCCCTGTGATTCATCGAAGTCTTCAACTTCCAACTGTGACCCCTTGTTGCTGTGTCCAGTCTCTGGAACATCCTGTCTCTGTCCACCTTGTCAATTCCTCTCAGTATTTTATATGTCGTTATCATATCATCCCTATCTCTCCTGTCCTCCAGTGTCGTCAGGTCGATTTTCCTTAACCTCTCCTCGTAGGACATACCCCTTAGCTCCGGGACTAGTGTTGTTGCAAACCTTTACACTTTCTCTAATTTCCTTACGTGTTTAGCTAGGTGTGGGTTCCAAACTGGTGCTATATACTCTAATACAGGCCTGACAAACACGGTGTACAGGGTCCTGAACCATTCCTTATTGAGATGTCGGAATGCTGTTCTTAGGTTTGCTAGGCGCCCATATGCTGCAGCAGTTATTTAGTTGATGCGCGCCTCAGATGTGCCCGGTGTTATACTCACCCCAAGATCCTTTTCCTTAAATGATGTTTGTAGTCTCTGGCTCCCTAGACTGTACCCCGTCTGCAGTCTTCTTTGCCCTTCCCCAATCATGATTTTGCACTTTGGGTTGAACTCCAGAAGCCAGTTTCTGGACCAGGCCTGCAGCCTGTTAAGATCCGTTTGTAGTTTTGCCTGGTCCTCGTCCGACTGAATTCTTCTCATTAACTTCACATCATCTGCAAACAGGGACACTTCTGGGTCTATTCCTTCCGTCATGTCGTTCACATATACCAGAAACAGTACCGGTCCTAGGACTGACCCCTGTGGAACCCCGCTCGTCACACACGCCCACTCTGACACCTCGTCACGTACCATGATTCGCTGATCAGGTATTCCTCGATCCAATGCAATGCCTTCCCTGTTATACCTCCCTGGTCCTCTCTCTCTCTCTTGTCTTACTGTTGTCACCCTGTCATAGAACTCCAATAGGTTTGTGACACAGGATTTCCCGTACCTGAAACCGTGCTGGTTGTCGTTGTGTGTGTATGTATGTGAATGTTTGTGATCCTCCAGGTTTCACACAGCGCCTGGGGAATGGGAGATAATCAGGATTCATCTAAGGATGGGAAATAGAGCTCGTCCCTAGGGAAATAGAGCTCGTCCCTAGGGAAGTAGAGCTCGTCACTAGGGAAATAGAGCTCGTCCCTAGCTGACTTGCGGCACCAGTACTTAATCCCAGGGGCCACACTTTGTTTTAGGAATTCATATGTAAGAGGTGTATCAGGAAGTTGGTCAAATCTAGACGTAAGTGGTATCAGGAAGCAGGTGGAATCAGGAAGCAGGTGGTATCAGGAAGCAGGTGTTATCAGGAAGCAGGTGGTATCAGGAAGCAGGTGGTATCAGGAAGCAGGTAGTATCAAGTCGATGGTATCATGGAGCAGCTCGATCAAGACTGTTGGAGGGGTAGTCTTTATTTATTCTTCAGCGCCCTGTAGTCTTAGCCAGACTTGAAGTTTGTCGAGAAAATGACTCACTCAGCCGATCCTCTGGGAATCAGTAGGTCTCGGTCGGTCGGTCTGTGTCTGTTTGGTTCTGCGTGTCTCTCTCATTTGTCTACAGTGCAACGCCAAGTATTTGCTTCACTCATATCATTCTCCTCTCCACTCACTTCCTAATCTCCCTTCTCTCCCATTGCCCCTTTCTAGCCTCTCCTCCCTCGTACTTCCACCCCTCCCTTGCCTCCTCCTCTTCCTTCACACCATTCTTCCCTCCCCAGTTTCTCCCTACTCCCATATTTACTCAAACCTTTCCTAGTAGTGTCAGAAAGACCTAATGGGAGGGGAGTCAGAGGGAGGTCCCTCTCTGCTGTGCTCTGCTGGAGGTGCTTCCTCCCCTCCTCGCCTTCAGAATTGCCCCTTATTTACATAATGCGAGAGTGAGGCACGCTAGACGGGAAGAGGCAGTAGACGGGGTGTCTGTCATCATGACAAACCATCATCACACGTACAGATTTAAACGTTTCCTGGTGCTGCTCAGACCACAATATGACATGTACATCACTCGGGTATCTACATTGCCGATAAAGAGACCTGTGTGTTATCCGTGCGTCCTTGGATCATGATTTTAAAACTCTGTATGAACTTACTCTAACGTAACCTCGTTTAATATAAGCGAACCCAAAGTAATTGTAAATAATGAAAACAGTGTCATTCAAAAGTTGACGCAAAAAACCAACGGAATAGATCTATCAGTGACTATCTAAAAAATCTTAATTCTTTCTAAAAGTATAGAACTACTGAGTTAGGGAACGCCTGCCAGCCTATTTTGCCCCTTGCTATTACCATTACTTTATTTTACTACTACGGCTACTAATACTACTACTAATAATAATACCGCACCTATGCTCACCATGGCAACAAACCCGGGTGATTATTGAAGGACAATGTGCCAGCAGAATTAATTAAACATACTTTGGTCGCCTCTGCCACAAAGGTGACACCTTCATCCTCAGTGGCACCATTTATCTTCGCCCTCCTTAATTAGCTCCTTTAATGTCTCTTCTTCGTGTCAAGACTATTGAGCAGCCACCGTGGTGTTGCCTCATAGTCCCATAACCGAAGCTTGTGTGTGTGTTTATCTCCTATCTATTTCACCTTCTCTTCGTTTATATATATATATATATATATATATATATATATATAAAATATATATATATATATATATATATATACACACGTTAGTTTCACAATGCATTTTTGTGAAGAATCGTTTTCCGATTGGAGCGGCGTAGCGGCGCCTCTGGAGGGAGAGCAGGAGAAAAGCTCTACACAAGCTTCCGCTTTATTATCCCCCCTTTTTTTTTACTCTTATCTTCAAAGGAGCTCGTCGGCACCTCGGCTGCCTCCATCAGAGGAACAAAAGCATAAAAGCTTCATTTCCCGGCGAGGCTGGGACGGTCCACTCCTTGGGATCACTCGAGGTGTGAACGACCCACCCCTCCTTCGACACTCTTTTCCCTTCAGGAACGGAATGCCATGATACTGCTGAAGGGCTTTTGATGCTTGAAGTTACCCCTTCCTTTTCTTGCATCAGGTCTAGTTAACTAAGACCCATGACCCATGCAGTGTGTGACCCATTGACTATAATGATCGACTCACCTTTTGAAACCCTCGATTCGATACCCTCCTTTTACCCCCCTCATTTTTACTCGCTCCTCATTTTGAGCCTTCTAGTGTCCATTCGAGTGAGACAGGAAATCCTGAGAGAGGGAAAGACTCACGGGATAGTAACTCAAGATCTGCTGGAAGAAAACCTTTGAAGTTGACGTAGCTGCTGAATCCATAGTGAGATATTTGACGATAGCCTCATAACCCTACTGAAGTCTTGTAGCTATGGCTGACAGATTTAATTAACTCGTGAGTGGAGCCCATCCTCTGTGATGGAATATGATAGGGAAAACGTAACATAAGTTCCATTTATGTGATACGTACAGGATAAGGCAGCCACTCTGAGGGTGTGGCCACAATCTAGCCACACACAGTGAGGGTGTGGCCACAAATCTAGTCTCACACACACTGAGGGTGTGGCCACAAATCTAGCCACACTATAATATAGAAGAGTACAGCTGCACACTGCGGTAGTTCACTCCATGTATCATATAAAATATGGCAGCTGCGCACTGAGGGTGTTTCCACTTTTGTTTACAAAAAGATCACAGGAGTTGGACAGGTGGAAAGGCACGGCTCTCTCTCTCTCACTCTCTTTCTTTCTCTCTCTCTCTCTCTCCCACCCTCAACCCTCGCACACTTATTGATTTGTAAACTTTTTTTGTTAGTAAGTCTCGTTTTTAATCATTGCGAGAGATGTCAAACTCACACCCTTGACTGGAGACTGTAAGCACACACTCCACACCTCTGATGAATGCTATAGGCAACCCCTTGATGGGTGAATGCTAAGGCTCGTACCGCACCCTTGTGTGTGCTCACCTATTTGTACTCACCTATTTGTGGTTGAAGAGGTCGATTCATAGCTCCTGGCCCCGCCTCTTCACTGATTGCTACTAGGTCCTCTCTCTCCCTTCTCCATGAGCTTTATCAAACCTCGTCTTAAAACTATGTATGGTTCCTGCCTCCACTAGGTCACTTTCTAGGCTATTCCACTTCCTGACAACTCTATGACTGAAGAAATACTTCCTAACATCCCTTTGACTCATAGGAGTCTTCAACTTCCAATTGTGACCCCTTGTTTCTGTGTCCCCTCTCTACAACATCCTGTCTCTGTCCACCTTATCTATTCCTCGCAGTATTTTATATGTCGTTATCATGTCTCCCCTGACCCTCCTGTCCTCTAGTGTCGTCAGGCCGATTTCCCTTAACCTTTCTTCGTAGGACAATCTTGTCCGTGGCTGCCATGTCTCGTTTCTTCTTTGTGTTAGTCAAGAATTTTTTTTTGAGGAACTCAGCGTTTATTCGTAATAAACTTAACCTGTGGCAGGCACATGGTACCTCGGTTTCTTGCACTTTTCAAGTTCGATCACGTGATGTTTTAGGAGTCTGCGCCAAATCAATAATAACTGCGGTTTAACATATGTTGTAGACCGTTTTTTTTTAAGCATTTCTTTTTCATATATTCTAAGTATATTTTTAATTAATAGTGACGCATATATTTTCTTTTTTCACCGTTTCTTTTAATGTTATTCTCCGGTAACAATATTTGGTCAATGATAATGACTCACTCTCTCTACCCCACACTTACTTCCCTCTCTTCCCCCCTCAGATCTTCCTTTATCTCCTCTCTTCAACCATTCTTGTCTTGTCGTCCCCTCCCCCCTCTCTCTCTCTCCCTCTCTCTCTCTGGACGCTTTACATATTGTATTTGTTATAGTTGCCTTCTAATATTTTATTACAGCTTCAGCTCGGTGGTCAACGCAATCGTTCACTAAAAATTCCGGACTTCGAAGCCTAGGCTGAGCGAGTCGTATAGGCGTATCTCTTTACAGATTCCACCCCTGTTCGCCACCAAACAACAGTTGCATGGTGGCGAACGGCATGTAACCCACAACAGTCGCCTAGCGACTGCTGTGGGTCACATTCCGTGTAAAAAAACGTCCAGAATCAGACAATAATGACGCTGGAACACGGCGAGCATAGTCCTGCTCTCGTAACTAACTCTACGGAGGTAGTCCCACGCACGCATACACACACACACAACTCTACTGCGTTCTGACATAGGGTAAGCATCATTAGCTTAATCACCTCCCTTCATTACAACAAATACGTTGCTCTCCAAATATCACGCAGGTATTTTGATTATGACTGTGACAGGAAATATGAGAGCTTAAATAGAGATTCTGTTGTGTGTGTGTGATGCTGTGTACTGTTTACAGCTATGTGAAGAATTTTCATTACATTTTATTTTTCACGTTTTTTAATGTCTACGTAACCATTAGTTTTCCTGTTTTTTTTTTTTAATCTTTCGATTAGCATTTAAGGTAAATGGTCATTAGTTAAAAACTAATGACCAGGTTTCGATCCTACTTGTACCATCGACAAGAGGACCAGTTAATAGGCTGACTGTGATCTCTAACATGGCTGAGAAGTGCATTGTTAGTATCGTCAACAACACTAACACTACTTATACGCTCCCAAAGTCTGACAGAAAGTGAGCGGCCGCTTTCTCCAAGTCTGACCGAAACGTCGCCATTGTGTGATGTGATAAATGGCTCAGAAAACCGACAAGTTGAAGAATGGGACACTTGTGCAACATTTCGGAATCTTTATTGAGGAAACGTTTCGCCACACAGTGGTTTAAGATAAGATTTCTTCGGATTTTTAACCCCGGAGGGTTAGCCACCCAGGATAACCCAAGAAAGTCAGTGCGTCATCGAGGACTCTCTGTCTTATTTCCATTGGGGGTCCTTAATCTTGTCCCCCAGGATGCGACCCACACCAGTCGACTAACAACCCAGGTACCTACTTGCTGCTAGGTGAACATGACGACAGGTGTAAGGAAACACGTCGAAATGTTTCCACCCGCCGGGAATCGAACCCGGGCCCTCCGTGTGTGAAGCGAGAGCTCTAGCCACCAGACCACCGGGCTTCATCAGTCCAACGCAAAGAAGGAACTATAGAAGAGGAGGAGGAGTCCGTGCAGTGTTCCAGCCATGGTACTGCGAATTTTTATTCTCCCACATATTAATAAAATGCGAAATATTCCTCGCCAATAATAAATTCAAGCCTACTGAATCACCATAGACTGTGTATGCAAATTTGACCGAAACAAAATATTATAAATGATTTTTAAGACTCGTGTTACCGTCCAGGTTTTATAAGTGGCGTCATTTCACTGGAAAAGTAATTTTTTTTTTTTTGGGGGGGGGTTAAATTGCTGTCCAATTTACATAAATTTGTGTACATTTCTCCCCCATGTGTACTCATCAATTGGTACTCTCCTGTTCGTACTCTGTGCTTTCTCTATTTGTACTCTCCTATATTTGGTTGGGATAACCAAGGTAATTTACCACTTACGGGAGTGCCATTTTGTTCGTTGCTTCATGGGTCCTATCGTACCTATCCCTGAAACGGTGTATGGAATCTGCGTCCAATTCCTATTTCTCGTTTTGAGACATTCCCTCTTCCTTTTTCCTATTCTCTCCTTGTAACTTATTTACTTTTCTTCTGTTTTCATTGTCTCTTTTTTTACTTTATATTTCCCTTCCTGATTCCTTTCATTGTCGTTTTTCGTTTAGTGACTTCCTTCTGCCTTCCCTCTCTTTTCCTTCAAGTGTTCCTTCATCTCCTTCCTTCTCTTCTAACCTTCCTTTTGTCTTGCTCTCTCTCCTCTCTCCCCCCCTCCGATTGTCTTTCTATCCATGCTTTTCCCCTCTTCCGCTCCCCTCACCCTCTCTCTCTCTCCCCCTCCTATCAAATGAGTAGTTTATTCTCCTCTTCCATCCCCACTCTTCCACCTTTTACGTCTCTCCTTTCTATATTTTTAGTCTGTATTTCCGTTTCCCCTATTATTCTCCTCTTCATAATCCCTTTATATTTTTTTTCTGTGTCTGTCTGTGTCTGTCTGTCTGCCTTCTCTCTCTCTCTCTCTCTCTCTCTCTCTCTCTCTCTCTCTCTCTCTCTCTCTCTCTCTCTCTCTCTCTCTCTCTCTCTCTCTCTCTACTTTCCTTGCTTCTCTTCCTCCCTATCTTACTTTTCCCTAATTTCACGCTCTCTCTTCCTTCTACGTTTCCTCTCTCCCCCATCTTCTATTATTTCTTCTTTTTTTTCTCCATCTCTCTCTCTCCTTGCCTTCCTCCCACCCTTCCTCTCCCTGCTTCTTACCATTCCTCTTTCCTTTCCTTCAACCTTTTCTCCCTCATACCATCCCTCTCACTCACACTCTCCCTTCTTCCTTCTTTCCCTCACTCCCACGCTTCCTCCCTCCCTTCTACCACACCTTCCTTCCCCTCTTCCCTCCCTACCTTTCTTCCTCCTCCCTCCGTCCCTCCTACCTACCTTCTCTCAATCCCTCCCTCCTTCTCTCCTACCCTCCTTCTCTCATTCCCTCCCTCCCTCCCGGACACCCGCTAATGAGCCGTCAGCAAGCACAAAGTGCTGGCTTTGGCATTATTTGAACCTGACTGTCCGAAATGGCTCTCTGGTCTGATTAGCCGCTGTGTTGTGGGTTCCGACCCTCTAAATGCTCCGTGTTGGGTGCTTGGATCCCATTCCGCACGCGGGAGGAGGATCACATTTCCGGCAGAGGGAAAATCGAATGCTCCAAACTGAGGAATTGAATAACATATTTCGCACATGGGATCGAATACTCCATAGATGGGATTAGAACCACACTTGTTGGAGGACTGAAAACTCCATATTGGATGGTTGGATTGCATATTCCGTACACGGGAGAAGGATCAAATTCTTTATATTTGAGATTATGGTCAGTTTTATAAGAACTTAAGAAGGCAGGAGCACTGCACCAGGCCTACTGGCCCATGCTAGGCAGGTCCAAGTCACACCCAGATTAAATACTCCACTTAGGGAAATAGAATCAAACACCTTATAGAGACAAACAGGATCACACACACACACACACACACACACACACACACAAACACACACACACACACACACAATTACTCTGGCGTTAGAATCAGAGGAATTAAGAAGATAATAGAGAGAATAAGAAATATATTCAATGTGGAGTGGAACAAAGAGAATACGCGTTAATGAAAGGGGTGAAAGAGGGAAGGGGTGAGAGAGAGAGGAGAGAGAGAGGGAGGGGAAGGGTAAAGAGGGAAGAAGAGAGTGATTTTAATTAATGCGAGGAAGATTTAGAGAGAGGCATTTGGACTTGGAATACAAAGGAAGAGTGGGAATGAGGTAATATCTGAGGTATTATTATCTAATATTTCAAATATGAAGGTCATTATTAACTTATATAAACTATTATAATTATAATAATTATTATTATTATTAATTAGTAGTAGTAGTATAAAAGTGATAAAAACAATTCGACATTACTGAACATTTAGTGAGTCACACCAATTCCTTGTCTACACACGTAAGTACGTGTGTGTAGACACACACACACGTACGAATGTACGTTGTGTGTGTGTGTGTTAGTTACTAGTTGTCAAAGCCACTTTTCGAAAGACAATTGGTTTTGATAACTAGATGCCATGTACAGGCCAGTAGGCCTTCTGCAGTGTTCCTGCAATCTTATGTTCTTATGTCTGTCTGTTAGTTAGTTTGTCTGTGTGTTAGTTTGTCTGTCTGTCTGTCTGTCTGTCTGTCTGTCTGTCTGTCTGTCTGTCTGTCTGTCTGTCTGTCTGTCTGTCTGTCTGTCTGTCTGTCTGTCTCTCTCTCTCTCTCTCTCTCTCTCTCTCTCTCTCTCTCTCTCTCCCAACTTCCACTTGGCAGCTGGTAGTAGAATAATCAACAAGAACAGTATTGTAGCTGGTACACAAACAGGCAGGAATAATGTCGGTCTTTTTCAAGGGGATACTCACTAGAAGTTTTCTTTGTTCTCATGATTTCTAATTATTATTATTAGTATTTAAAGATTTTTTTTTTAAATGGCGGTGTGTTATCATCGTGAGCTTTTGTCTGTGGAACTGAAAGAGATGGAAAAAAAGCTCTGATATAAAGGCAATTGTTTCAGATTTTCTTTATTCTTGATTGGAATGTTTTCAATTTTTGTTTTGTGTGTTTTGGTTTGACGGATGTAAGAGATTTATTTCGTGTCTTCTATTTTTCTGGTGGTGAAGAGGGGGGGGTCTGTGGTGGTGATTGTGTGGTGTGGGTAGTCGTGGTGATGGTGATTGTGTGGTGTGGGTAGTCGTGGTGGTGGTGATTCTGTGGTGTGGGTAGTCGTGGTGATTGTGTTGTGTGAGTAGTGTGGGGCAGTAGTGTTGGTGTGTGTGGTGGTAGTGTCTTGGTGTGTGTGGTACTAGTGTCTTGGTGTGTGTGGTACTAGTGTTGGCGTGTGTCGTAATAGTGTTGGTGTGTGTGTGTGTGTGTGTGTGGTAGTGGTAATGATGGCGGTGGTGGTGTGTAGTAGTGGTGGTGCTGTAGGTGGTGGTAGCGTGCAGTTGTAGTAGTGGTAGTGATGGTGGTAGTGTGTGTGGGAGAACGGTAATGTTGTTGGAGATACAGATAAACAGAGGGAAATATAACACGTATAGCCAGAGATACACGAGACATTGAGAAATATAGTTAAATAAATCTTTCCTGTATTAAAGAAAAGTGAGAAATCAACTTTCCAATTAAAAAAAAAACCTTACAATTACTACAATCATTTAAATAATCAATCCCAACTTAATGAAGATCAATTTTTTATCGAAACCCTCTTTCCCACTTCTGAAACCCTCTTTCCCACTTCTGAAACCCCTCTTTCCCACTTCTGAAACCCCTCTTTCCCACTTCTGAAATCCCTCTTTCCCACTTCTGAAACCCATCTTTCCCACTTCTGAAACCCCCTCTTTCCCACTTCTGAAACCCCCTCTTTCCCACTTCTGAAGCCCCCTCTTTCCCACTTCTGAAACCCCTCTTTCCCACTTCTGAAACCCTCTTTCCCACTTCTGAAACCCTCTTTTCCCCCTTCTGAAACCTTTTCCAACTTCAGAAACCCACTTTCCTACTTCTGAACCATCTATCTCTATTCCACAATAGCTACACGTTCCTATTTTTTATAATACAGAACCTCTTTCCTTTCCTTCTATCCACTCTTCCACATGCCTTCCCTTCCTCAGTAACAAAGGAAATTAGTAAATATACGTCAGTCTCTGCGCGAACCGAGAAAGGTATCCCTGTACTGCGTAACCTCAGTTCCCTGTAAATCAATGCACGCGACAGGAATAGTGCAGAGTGCGGCATAAGTTGATAATGCAGTTAAATATTAGGGTTGAAAATTCGATGCGAATAAGAAAAGGCATCCACAAGGTATCACGCGAGTTTTTTTTCTTCTTGTCTTTAGTCAAAATGACAAATTAGAATCGGCATAATCTAAAAGTATTTCAAACCTAAGACAGACAGACTTCAGAGAGGCTTTCAAAGTCTAAAAGTCTGGCTGATGAAACATTCTCTATGACGACGTTTCGGTCCGACTTGGACCAGTTATTGGTTATTTGTGTATTGTTCCAGTCACGGTGTTGTGTCTCTTTGTTCTTTAGTGGTTTCTAATCTTGTTCCCTTGTTATTGTCGTTGTTGTTGTTGTTGTTGCACTCGTGGTACAGATCTTATCCTTGTCTACCATATTAGTGCATCGTTGTTAGCATCTTCAACACCTCCAGCATCCCTGTTATCTCCCACATCTTCACATCCCCTCATCTCAATAATCATCCTCGCCTCCATCCTCCATCACATCTCACCTCCAGCCTCCCTCACATCCCACCTCCAACCACCCTCACATCCCACCTCCAGCCACCCTCACATCCCACCTCCATTATCCCTCACATCCCACCTCCATCCTCCCTCACATCCCACCTCCAGCCACCCTCACATCCCACCTCCATCCTCCCTCACATCCCACCTCCATCCTCCCTCACATCCCACCTCCATCCACTTTCACATCCCACCTCCATCCACCCTCACATCCCACCTCCATCCACCCTCACATCCCACCTCCAGCCACCCTCACATCCCACCTCCATCCTCCCTCACATCCCACCTCCATCCACCCTCACATCCCACCTCCATCCACCCTCACATCCCACCTCTATCCACCCTCACATCCCACCTCCATCCACCCTCACATCCCACCTCCATCCACCCTCACATCCCACCTCCAGCCACCCTCACATCCCACCTCCATCCTCCCTCACATCCCACCTCCATCCACCCTCACATCCCACCTCCATCCACCCTCACATCCCACCTCCATCCACCCTCACATCCCACCTCCAGCCACCCTCACATCCCACCTCCATCCTCCCTCACATCCCACCTCCATCATCCCTCACATCCCACCTCCAGCCACCCTCACATCCCACCTCCATCCTCCCTCCATCCCACCTCCATCCACCCTCACATCCCACCTCCATCCACCCTCACATCCCACCTCCATCCACCCTCAATCCCACCTCCATCCACCCTCATCCCACCTCCATCCACCCTCACATCCCACCTCCATCCACCCTCACATCCCACCTCCATCCACCCTCACATCCCACCTCCATCCACCCTCACATCCCACCTCCATCCACCCTCACATCCCACCTCCATCCACCCTCACATCCCACCTCCATCCACTCTCACATCCCACCTCCATTAACCCTCACATCCCACCTCCATCCACCCTCCCATCCACCTCCATCCACCCTCACATCCCACCTCCAGCCACCCTCACATCCCACCTCCATCCACCCTCACATCCCACCTCCATCCACCCTCACATCCCACCTCCATCCACCCTCACATCCCACCTCCATCCACCCTCACATCCCACCTCCAGCCACCCTCACATCCCACCTCCATCCACCCTCACATCCCACCTCCATCTACCCTCACATCCCACCTCCATCCACCCTCACATTCCACGGGCTACTCACCTCCGATCGAAAATCTTCAACATCTCCCTCATCTCCTGCCTCCCTTACCTACATCTCCCTCATCTCTAGTACCCCCTTCCCTACATCACCCTCCCACCCCCCGTACTTCTAACATATCACATTTCTGTTCTTTTTCCTCAGAAACTCATCCAAAAAATTATATATATCTCCACGGTAAATCTTACCGGTGGCCCGGCGATATTTTTCACGCTCACACAAAAAATGAAAGGATGTAGGACTCTCAAAATTAGTTTCTTGGTAACACACACTCGCTTTTCTGACACATAAATCTCTCCCACTGTTCTTTTCTTTTTTTGTAATTTTCCTTCAGAGTCGTTGTCTTGAGGCTGAACACGACGACGACCTGTAATTTAGGTTACACACGACGACAAGCTGCGCTTTATTTCAGGTAAGATTCGTCAGGAAATACGACAAATATGACCAGACTTGGGTCAGTCATGTGATAACCCGCCGCTAGATCTTTGAGTCTTATGACTGAGGTCTTCGTATTGTTACTCAACAGCTGACCACAGTGAAGAAACAACGCCGCTACTGAGCGAGCTTTTGTTGTGGTGAAGTATCGCTCTACGTAGAGCTTTATCAAAAGCTTTATATAAGGAGGATCACGTGTCACAATGAAAGCTTACCCAGCACCTGTGTCTTGTCAACACTACCTTTTCACTGCTTTTGCTTTACAAACATAAATAAAGACAGCTGGCTCTTGCCGGCAGCCAATGTTAACACCTCCGTCTATGAACGTTCTTGTTTTTTACCTTCTTTACTATTCCTGTAGCTTTATTCTTGATTTTTTAACTACTTTATTTCTTGCGTTTCAAAACGATATTGTCCTAGTGGCTGGCAGGTGAAGTTAAGATTATATTAGTGTAAGCCAAGTTTTTTCTTGACCCATTTCTTGAATTCCTTCCTCTGTTTTTTCTAATTTGCATTAAGTATCTTTTCTCGTAAAGGGGAGAAGAAACTGGGCATTCGCGCAGTTTGTAATTTTTATATTTTTTTACATTTCTTTTCCGTTTCCAGGTCAAGTTTTAATCGATCTGTTATTTGGGTACCGCGTTGTCGGTCATCTCATAACACCAGCTGGGTGATACAGGTTACAGGTGACGTCTGCACCAGCTTATTCATACACGTCACATGTGACGTCTGCACCAGAAGGGGGATGCAGGTCACAGGTGACATCAATACAAACTAGACGATGCAGGTCGTAGGGCACGTCAACACCAGCTGGGTGGTGCAGGCCACAGAGAACGCCAGCTGTCAATGTTTGGACTAACCAGCTGTCTCTCTCTCCTAAATATCCACTCAGCATCATGGCGACTCTTACACCCGCTCATTACGACCCACCAGTTCTACGATTATTACATTCTCGGGGTATGGCTAAACCTGTAGGGGTCATACAGCGCATGGTGAATGGGAGGCAATTAGATACGATCCAAGAAAAGAAAAGGCAGTTCCAATTTCTTGAATCAAGAGCTTTAAGGCACGTCTCAGGGAAGGAGTGCTTATTTGCGAGCGGAAACGTTTGGTTGCCAGAGAAAACGTTTTACAAGAGTGTTTATAGGTGACGCGTCGACGGAAACGTTTGGTGCGGTTATAACTGCCGACAATGGCGCGACTAAGGCCGAATTTCTTCCTTGAAAGCTCTGGGACTGGCGTCGTGTCCTGCTACAGGATTCGTCTTTTACCTCACTTCTGTAATGGTACAGAATAAGCTACGTGATATATTCTTGAAGGAAAACATTTGTAAAAATGAGATTAGTCGCATTTTCATATATATATATATATATATATATATATATATATATATATATATATATATATATATATATATATATATATATATATAAATATTAGGATGAGGGTCCACCTCTGGTGTAAATTGTGGGACCCCATGTGGGACCCATATATATATGTCTATATCTGTGTGTGTGTGTGTGTGTGTGTGTGTGTGTGTGTATGTGTGTGTATGTGTGTGTATGTGTGTGTATGTGTGTGTATGTGTGTGTGTGTGTGTGTGTGTGTGTGTCATACCGAATAGGTAAAACTTGAGATTTTGACTTTAATAGCATCACTCTTTTTGCCGAATATGGCAAGCGAAAATTTGTGTATGCAATAATTTCGCAAAAATCCTTCTGAACCTAATGAAGAAAATATGGTCAATTTTCTCTTATACATTTAAAGATATATTTTTTTTTTCATTTATGTTAATGCAAAAATTAATAATTTTCTACCAAAAAAACCTTAGAAAAGTTACCTAACCTTATTATAACAGGCGCAATTTAATTTAGCCTAATCCATCTAAATATATTTTTAAAAAGTTTACAATAATTTATTAATAAACAAACTCAATTAAATATATTTCTTTCGTTAGGTTCAGAATTATTTTTGCGAAATTATTGCATACACAAATTTTCGCTCGCCTTATTCGGCAAGAGCGCTGCTATTTAAGCCAAAATCGCAAGTTTTACCTATTCAGCACGACATATATATATATATATTATGGAAATTCACCACGCATAAAAAAGCTGAGATATATACAGAGAAAGATCGCAGCTAATTATCATAATTAAAAATAATATTGAGGTTGATGAAACATGTTGAATGTATCATCAGGAGGATAGTGAAGGAGTGGATAATAACATGTGTCACCAGCTGTATTTAGTGAGCAGTATGAGTAGCCTGTATGAAGATAGTTATTAACAAGAGAGAGAGAGAGAGAGAGAGAGAGAGAGAGAGAGAGATTGAGAGAATGATAAGGGGTGGAAAGGAGGTATAAGGGAATGAGGAAAAGGGAAGGAAATGATAGGGGAGGGAGGGGGGGAGGGAGGGATAGGGGAGATACATTTGTCATAATCGCCACCATTAGTGAAGGACTAGAGCGGAAAAATACTATATATATATTTATACCACCACAATACACTCCTCAATCTCTCTCTCTCTCTCTCTCTCTCTCTCTCTCTCTCTCTCTCTCTCTCTCTCTCTCTCTCTCTCTCTTTTCTCTCTCTCTCTCTCTCTCTCTCTCACACACACTCTCTCTCTCACTCTCTCTCAGATATATCGCTACAGTAGTGTATCGCCCCCTTCATTCTCACGATCACAAACCTGAATTTCCTACTTTGGTCAGTATAGCAGTTTGTGGGGAGAATTGGGTTTTTAACATCAGCAACAGCTAAACTTGCTTGGTGACTGCAGAATCCGTGAAGGGTATCCCCGGTATCCCAAAACCGCAGCTCCCTCTACTTAGAACAAAAATGGCTCAATACCGTGACTGGAACAATACACAAATAACCCGCACATGGGGGAAACTTTATGACGACGTTTCGGTCCGACGTGGACCATTAACTAGTCAAACTGACTAGTTAGTAGTCACAGGTATCCCGAAACGTCGTCATAAAGTTTCTTTATCCTATACGATGGTTATTTGTGTATTCCTATACTTTTAATGCACCCATAAAAATAATGCAGATTGTGATACAAGATGAAGAGGATCGTAATATATTTAAAAATATATATATATATATATATATATATATATATATATATATATATATATATATATATATATATATATATATATATATATACGTATATATATATATATATATATATATATATATATATATATATATATATATATATATATATATATAAAATATATATATATCTGAGTTTTCTTTGATTTTATCTTAATAGTTCTTGTTCTTATTGCTTTTCCCTTTCATATCCATGGGGAAGTGGAATAAGAATCTTTCCTCCGTAAGCCATGCGTGTTGTAAAAGTCAACTAAAATGCCGGGAACAATGGGCTAGTAACCCCTTTTCCTGTATAGCTTACTAAAAGAAGAAGAAGAAAACCGTCAAAGTGGGATGTTTGAATGTGCGTGGATGTTGTGCGAATGATAAGAAAGAGATGATTGTAGATGTTATGAATGAAAAGAAGCTGGATGTCCTGGCTTTAAGTGAGACAAAGCTGAAGGGGGTAGGAGAGTTTCAGTGGGGAGAAATAAATGGGATTAGATCAGGGGTTTCAAATAGAGTTAGAGCTAAAGAAGGAGTGGCAATAATGTTGAATAATCAGTTATGGCAGGTAAAGAAGGAATATAAATGTATAAATTCAAGGATTATGTGGAGTAAAATAAAGGTTGGATGTGAAAAGTGGGTTATAGTAAGTGTTTATGCACCTGAAGAAGAGAGAAGTGTAGAGGGAGAGAGAGATTTTGGGAAATGTTGAGTGAGTGTGTGGGAGTTTTGAACCAAGTGAGAGAGTAATTGTGGCTGGGGATCTTAATGCTAAAGTGGGTAAAAATGTTGTGGATGGAGTAGTAGGTAAATTTGGGGTGCCAGGGGTAAATGTAAATGGGGAACCATTAATTGAGCTATGTGTAGAAAGAGGTTTGGTAATAAGTAATACATATTTTATGAAAAAGAGGATAAATAAATATACAAGGTATGATATAGCACGTAAGGAAAGTAGTTTGTTGGATTATGTATTGGTGGATAAAAGGTTGATGAGTAGGCTTCAGGATGTACATGTTTATAGAGGGGCAACGGATATATCAGATCATTATTTGGTTGTTAGATAGGAGTGAATGGAGACGAATGGTTTTTGGGACATGACGATCTGTTGGAGTGTGAGCAGGGTAACATTTTGTGAAGGGATTCAGGGAAACCAGTTAATTGATTTAATTGGACTTGAGTCCTGGAAATGGGAAGTACAATGCCTGCACTTTAAAGGAGGGTTCTGAGATAGTGACAGCTGGGAGGGACTTTTCTCAGCTGTATTATCTGAGCGCCTCTACAAAGACAGTGATTATGTATGAGTGTGGTGAAAGTGTTGAATGATGATGAAAGTTTTTTCTTTTTGGGGATTTTCTTTCTTTTTGGGTCACCCTGCCTCGGTGGGAGACGGCCGACTTGTTTAAAAAAAAAAAAAAAAAAAAATATATATATATATATATATATATATATATATATATATATATATATATATATATATATATATATATATATATATATAGTCGAGCTTAATAGTTTACAGTATTTGGTTAATTTTTAATGATGGAGAATAAACTAGCAGGGCTAACCCTAACCCAGCCTAATAAAATTGAGAAATTTGCTACAAACCGAAGGTGGGAAATTCACATAGATCGTGAGGATGGGTTGGGTAGCGACCTCTCTGGAGGTGTGTATGTGTGTGTGTGGGTCCCCTGGCCTCGCCTCCTGCATGTTTCAGCTCCGGTGTGTGAGGCAGATGCTGCAGCTGCCGGAGTCACTGTCTCCTGCATACTGCTCGTGTTACCTGCCTACATTTATCCTGTCTTGGTTGGTGGCTAGTGTACAATGCATTAGTATCTGTGTAATGCTGGCTGCTGCTGCTGCTGCTGCCACCGGGCTCTGTGTCTGCTGCTGTATAACGCTCTAGATGCCAGATTAATGCTGCTCGTCATTGTGTCTGCTGCTGAATACCACTGTGTACTGCTACAGCTGCTGTATACCGATTTGGTGATACTGTTATTCGTGTATGTTGCTGCATTCTGGCTACCTAGCTAACTTCGACTTCTCATAAATCCCAAAATCATCCTTCCTTTCCATGCCGTCATTATTTAGCATCTCACAACTCTTGTTCTTTTTTTCTCTTCCCCAGGTCGCCGCCTCGTGCCTGCAACATTGTGCAACACGGACTGACGGACGCAACTCTCACATCCTCTGCTTCAACTGCTGCAAAATGCAACTTCTTGCCAATCCATCGCTTGAACCTTGACTCCACTTGCTGTTTCTGATAAAAATGGAAGCCCACGTCAAAGGCGGTCACAAATCCCGACAAACACATACACTCTCGCTGTTTGTAAACTAAATACTTTTGTAAACAAATATTTCTCGTCTCTCTCCTGACAAATGTCAGTTACAAGTGTGAGAACCTTCATGCTGAATGCACCTGATCCGGTTAACTGGAGCTAACCTTCCTATAGAGAGATCAAACTTGATTACTTCCAATTCTTAAGGTGCTGTTCTTCGCGAGTTTGTCTTCAGAAAACAGCCAGTAGAGGATTTCTTGGGTAATCGAGTGGAAACTAAAATCCGGAATGGCCCCATGTAAAACTGAACAAAAGGCGCACATGGTAATTGTTCCATGAACATTCTACTAGTCATTCTTCACCATAATTGAAAATTGGAAGCTTATCCGATAAGGCGTCCGGAAATTAAAAACGAGATCCTTTGGAGGAAGTTGGTAGGAAAACAGGAAAACTATGATAATGGTAAACAATACCGACAAGTTGATAAGACATGTGAGCAACAGTTAGGTATCTTTATTCCGAAACGTATCGTCTACACAGTAGGCTTCTTCGGTCGAGTACAGAGGCGGCAGCAGAAGCAGTAAAGACGTTCTAATCTGTCCATCACCCTTGAAGACGTAGATTTGAGGTGGTCAGTCCCTTAGTCTACATATATTTGTTCCATAGCCTGGAACAAATAAAAAAAATATATATATATATATATATATATATATATATATATATATTGTGTGTGTGTGTGTGTGTGTGTGTGTGTATGTATGTATGTCGTGCCTAATAGGTAAAACTGGTCAATTAGAACGAACTCATCTAAAATTAAGTCCTTTCTAAAATTTTCTCTTATACGTTTGAAGACATTTTTTCATTTATGTTAATGTAAAAATTTATAATTTTGCACCAAAAGAATCTTAGAAAACTTACCTAACCTTATTATAACAAGCGCAATTTAATTTAGCCTAATCCAACTAAATATATTTTTGATACGTTTACAGTAATTTAATAATAAACAAACACAATGAAATATATTTTTTTCGTTAGGCTGAGAATGATTTTTACGAAATTATTGCATACACAAATTTTCACTTGTCTTATATGGCAAGATGAGCGTTGCTATTTAAGCCAAAATCGCAAGTTTTACCTAATCGGCACGACATATATATATATATATATATATATATATATATATATATATATATATATATATATATATATATATATATATATATATATATATACATACATACACACACACATACACACACATATATATACACATATACACACAAACCTAGTACCTAGTAGTGATCAGTGAAGAGGCGGGGCCAGGAGCTATGAATCGACCCCTACAACCACAAACAGGTGAGTACAAATAGACGAGTACACACAGGTGTTAAACCAGTATGACACATTAATGCCAACTGCCTGACACAAATCTTTTATTTATTATAACTTTTATTAATTAGAGCTTTTATTAATTATAACTTTTATTAATTATAGCTTTTATTAATTTTAGCTTTTATTAATTACAGCTTATTAATTACAGCTTATTACAGCTTTTACTAATTGTAACTTTTATTTGCTACTTTTATTAATTGTAGGTTTTATCACTTATAGCTTTTATTAACTATAGCTTTAATTAATTATAGCTTTTATTAACTATAGCTTTTATTAACTATAGCTTTTATTAACTATAGCTTTTATTAATTATAGCTTTTATTAACTATAGCTTTTATTAATTATAGCTTTTATTAACTATAGCTTTTATTAATTATAGCTTTTATTAACTATAGCTTTTATTAACTATAGCTTTTATTAACTACAGTTTTTATTAACTATAGCTTTTATTAATTATAGCTTTTATTAACTATAACTTTTATTAATTATAGCTTTTATTAACTATAGCTTTTATTAACTATAGCTTTTATTAATTATAGCAGGCAAGCACGAGGCGTCTAAACTACACAGAAAGACTGCCTGGCAGGAAAATGATCTTCTAATTGGTAATTGTTGATCTCTGAAAATGAAGTGTATTTTTTTTATTTTATCTATAAAACTAGAGAAATTCACTAAGCTCTGGGGAAAAATAGAATAGAGAATTATACTTGTTGCTCGTGAAACGGTAGTAGTAGTCAGAGCATCAGTGTAATGATGATTACCTCCTATTTCCCATTGTATTCGGATTTGTTGAAAGGTTAAAAATTATTTAATTTACCGAAGGTCTGAAAAAAATGTTGTCATTCTGGACAAACTGGATTGTCCCAGTGGATTTCCCATTGCACTACCGTAGATATGCTCGTGAAAAATAACTGTCACTGACAAGAAATATATCGACCAACATACAGTTGCAATAACTTCATTATTTTCCTTGTATTGGGTGATCTAGATTAAAGTTCAGAAAGACTCGTGTAAAAAAAAATTAAGTCTCTTTGACCTTAACTCTGGTTTATATATATATATATATATATATATATATATATATATATATATATATATATATATATATATATATATATATATATATATATATATATATATAATAACTCGGCAATGCCTGACATTTCGGGAATACTTCATATAAAACAGAGCAGAGAGCGCCTGCGCATGTCAGTTGTTCTATGAACCTTCACCTGGTAATAGCTGACCAAGGTTTGATATTTGAAGATGCTTCAATAAGGTATTCTCAACTTATGAGCGAAATAAAATCAGAAAGTTGTAGGATGCAAAAAAGTAGATGAAAAAAAAGCAATCTCTTAAAGGTATCCTTTCGAGGATACTTATAATAATAATAATAATAATAATAATAATAATAATAATAATAATAATAATAATAATAATAATAATAATAATAATAATAATAATAATAATAATAATAATAATAATAATAATAATAATAACAATAATAATAATAATAATAATAATAATAATAATCAAGGAACTGACGGGATTACCTTACCGAGTTTGGTATATTTTTCACTGTGTAAAGTTTGACAATTAAGGGATAATCTGGGGGCGAAATGAACCAAAAATTTCGTCCAGGGGAGAAAGGAGAATAGCGGGAGGAGGCAATACTCGGACTATTATGTACCGTGGTGGGGAAAAAAACCTCTTGCAAAGGGGTAAGAAAAGAGGAGTCTGGAGAACGGGGGAAAAAGTGGGGAGGCTTTGATGAAATTGTGCAAAAAGCTTTCAAGATTGTTGTGGATGTTCTTGTAGTGGTTAGGCGAGGTAAGGAAGAAGGAGGAGGAGGAGGAGGAAGAGGGAGACGAAGAGAAAGGAGATATAGTGGTGGAGAAGAAAAGACATGGAGTAAGCGGCGGAGGAGGAGGAGGAGGAGGAGGAGGTGTAGAAGGCAGAGGAAGACGACGACGACGAGGAGGAGGAGGAGGAAAAAATAGTGGTGGAGAACGAGACGTGAAGGAGGTGAAAGAGACTAGAACAATGAAAAGGAACAGCACGAGGACAAGGAAGAGGAGGAGAAGGAGTGGAAAAGAAGGAAACTGATAAGAATAAACACTATGAGAGATAAAATAATAAGGAACAGCAATCAAAAACACAATAGGGACACTAATATTTTTATTACTGAACATTAAGTTCACTCTTTCTCATCCCTGTTTCCTGATGAACAAGTTAATGAACAAGTTAATTACTGTGAATCTTTCTCATCACTGGTCGTGTTTCTTAAAGAAAAACAGAGCTTTCTTCCTCCCATATACACCAGGTGTTTTGTTGTTTAGAATTCCTGCTATAAAACAACTTTTTATGCTGATTGTAATGGAGGTCATTGCTGGTTATCAGAGTCCTTAGATACATACCGTCTTTATTCCTCATGTGGTTCTCGTTCTGGTTCTCACACACACACACAAACACACACACACACACACACACACACACACACACACACACAGTAGCGGCAGTGAAGAGGCGGGTCCAGGAGCTTTGACTCGACCCCTGCAACCACAACTAGGTGAGTACAACTAGGTGAGTACACACACACACACACACACAAACACACATACACACATTCTCTATCAAATAATGAAGGCGTGGAGAGAATGTAAATTGCCAGGGAAAACCCGTTTAATGAGACTTGAATCCTGAAGGTGGGAGGTACGGTGTCTGTACTCTGAAGGAGGGGTGGGGATCTTGCAGTCCTAGAGGTGGGAAGTAAGGTGCTTGCACTCTGAAGGATGGGTGGGGATCTTGCAGTCCTAGAGGTGGGAAGTATGGTGCTTGCACTCTGAAGGAGGGTGGGGATCTTGCAGTCCTAGAGGTGGGAAGTAAGGTGCTTGCACTCTGAAGGAGGGGTGGGGATCTTGCAGTCCTAGAGGTGGGAAGTAAGGTGCTTGCACTCTGAAGGAGGGGTGGGGATCTTGCAGTCCTAGAGGTGGGAAGTAAGGTGCTTGCACTCTGAAGGATGGGTGGGGATCTTGCAGTCCTAGAGGTGGGAAGTAAGGTGCTTGCACTCTGAAGGATGGGTGGGGATCTTGCAGTCCTAGAGGTGGGAAGTATGGTGCTTGCACTCTGAAGGAGGGGTGGGGATCTTGCAGTCCTAGAGGTGGGAAGTATGGTGTTTGCACTCTGAAGGACGGGTGGGGATCTTGCAGTCCTAGAGGTGGGAAGTATGGTGCTTGCACTCTGAAGGAGGGTGGGGATCTTGCAGTCCAGGGTGGTAGGGTGTTTGCACCTGAAGGATGGGATCTTGCAGTCTAGAGGTGGGTAAGGTGCTTGCACTCTGAAGGTTGGGTGGGGATCTTGCAGTCCTAGAGGTGGGAAGTAAGGTGCTTGCACTCTGAAGGACGGTGGGGATCTTGCAGTCCTAGAGGTGGGAAGTATGGTGCTTGCACTCTGAAGGACGGTGGGGATCTTGCAGTCCTAGAGGTGGGAAGTAAGGTGCTTGCACTCTGAAGGATGGGTGGGGATCTTGCAGTCCTAGAGGTGGGAAGTATGGTGCTTGCACTCTGAAGGATGGGTGGGGATCTTGCAGTCCTAGAGGTGGGAAGTAAGGTGCTTGCACTCTGAAGGATGGGTGGGGATCTTGCAGTCCTAGAGGTGGGAAGTATGGTGCTTGCACTCTGAAGGACGGGTGGGGATCTTGCAGTCCTAGAGGTGGGAAGTATGGTGCTTGCACTCTGAAGGACGGGTGGGAACGTTGCATTTAGGAATGTCATCTATATTATAATCAAATAAATCGCTAAACCAGGTATGTCATCTGAACTGTGCTCTCAGCACGCTTCTGGCAAGATACTGACGGAATGAATGACGGTGAAAGTATTTCTTTCTATTTTCTGGTCCCCTTACCTAGGTGGGAGACGGCCGGAGTCTTAAAAAAAAAATTAAAATCAACATTCTTGCATTTTTTTTCAATTATTCTCTCAATCTCTTCCTCCTGTTTACATTCTCACCAGTTAGTCC
The DNA here is from genome assembly GCA_009830355.1 of Cherax destructor. Classification (NCBI taxonomy): domain Eukaryota; kingdom Metazoa; phylum Arthropoda; class Malacostraca; order Decapoda; family Parastacidae; genus Cherax; species Cherax destructor. Next base: position 57,424 of record WNWK01000500.1, read on the forward strand.
CTCTATTTGTCCCCTATTTGTGTCTTTCTGTCCCTATCTCTTCCTATGGCCAGTACATCACATTGTTACTCCCTAGGCTAATGAGTAGCAATGATTCTCCTACTTCTAGCACTTGTTTCTAAGCTGTCTAGCGTTTAACTCTTAATTAAATTTGCAAGTGATCCCTATAGGCAATTATTTTTTGCCCCTTAAACTTAATTTTTGAATGATGGCAACTGTTCGGACGTATGGAATTGGCTTCGTCTATGAATGGTGTCGGGTGTTCGTGTATGCTAAACTCTCTCTTAGGTGTTTCATATTGTATTTGTACTTATAACTTAACGACGGATGTTTAAGTATTTATCGCATTATTATTATTATTATTATTATTATTATTATTATTATTATTATTATTATTATTATTATTATTATTATTATTAGGTTTATTGATTACTAGAATTGATTTTTGTAGTTTTCGTCTCTAGTTTTTCCTTCCTTTGTCTATCCTATTATTTTTTCCCATCTTGCTTTTCCTTTACTACTACATTTTTTATTTCTCATCCTTTATTCCGTCACTTCCTCCACATATACTTCCTTTTCCTTTATCCTTCTTTACTTTGGGAAATATATCTCTCTAAACAGTAGAGTGCTAGAAGGGTAGTCGACTGGTGTGGGTCGCATCCTGGGGACAGAATTGACCTAATTTGCCCAAAAGGCTCTGCATAACAAGCGGCTTTCTATACAGTAGTAGGTCATTGATGTCAGCTAGGCCTGTATACATTGTACATGTACTTGTAGAAATAAAGATTATTAGTGTAGATTATGATGTACCTTTCTCGCCTACATTCTAAGGAGTATAATTCTAGGGACTTCCAGCGTTCCCAGTAATTTAGGTGCTTTACTGAGTTTGTAGTAGCTAGCTGAAGGAAGCCGTTAGTACACAACAATATTCCAGCCTAGAAAGAACGAGAGACCTGAGGTCATTCGTTTCTCTCTCTCTCTCTCTCTCTCTCTCTCTCTCTCTCTCTCTCTCTCTCTTCTCTCTCTCTCTCTTCTCTCTCTCTTTCTCTCTCTAACCCCTCACTATTTTTTCCTGAATTTCCGTACTCTCCCTCTTGCAATATTCAGCTCCCCCGGGCAACCATGTTATTTGCAGTATAGCATAAAACCCTACACACCACCACGTACACTGTCCTTGATCCTGTCCACGTACACTCCATCCTTGATCCTGTCCACGTACACTCCATCCTTGATCCTGTCGGATAGTCGCGCGTTCTGCAAAACGAACCTGGTGGCGGGGGAGGGCGTGGTGTCAGGGAAATTTTGAAGCATAGTATTGGTAGGGGAGAAATGAGAGGCGGGAGGGAACAGGAGGCACAGTCTGTGCTGAATAGGGGAAATATGTATTGAAGGATAGCTTGATAAAGTATGGGGATAGAGGAAGTACGGAGAGAAATGTGAGAAGTACATGGGAACAGGGAGAGAGAGAGAGAGAGAGAGAGAGAGAGAGAGAGAGAGAGAGAGAGAGAGAGAGAGAGAGAGAGAGAGAGAGAGAGAGAGAGAGAGAGAGAGAGAGAGAGAGAGAGAGAAACCCAGACAATAGCGATGAAATAGAACGCGAAAGGGAGACACAGAAAAGACAGACGTAAAAGCATTCTCTGTTTCTGTCTCTCACCAAAAAAAAAAGCTCTTTAATATAATCGCCTCTACTACGTATTTCAACTTCGGGTCATTAAAGCTCATCGGCTCAATGAATCAGTAAAGCTTCAGTATCATTGGAGGCAAAAGTATCGAATCAGTGGTTAATTTAATCCCTCTTTTCAGTGAGCCGTTCTCTCGCTCACCTCCGGATGATGAGAGTGAACTTGGAGTCTGCCTGGAGGGCTTTCCTTGGGAGGAGGGGGTCATCGAACCCGCGGCCCGGTCCATGACCAGGCTTCCCGGTGGATCAGGGCTAGATCATCCAGGCTGTTACATCCACTAGGGTCGTCACCATCCAGAGAGATGGTGATTCCCTGGTAACTGTGGCTCCAGTTCTGGAAATGAAGAACCTGGTAGCTTTTCCTGTTGATAAAATAAACACATATGAAACACTTGGGTACCTTTATTGAGGAAACGTTTCGCCCTACAGTGACTTCATCAGTCCTATAGAAGAGTGAAGATCAGGAGTGTGTCTTAATTTATCAACTTGTCAGTTCTTGGAATCATTTATCTACAGCTTTAGCTACTGTTTACTCCAGCTCTGCCGAAACAAAACCTTGGAAGTCACCGTAGCAGCTGAACCCACGAGGGAAATGATTGAAGACATCCTCATCTCCCGACTGAAGTCTCCCAGCTCAGGCTGACACATTTCATTACTTGATGCAAGAAAGGCAGCGTTTTTGATGAAATATGACGGGGAAAACAGAGCTAGCTTTTGTTCCCACTGCAGAGGATTGTATCACCACCCTCCTGATGCATCCAATCTTGATAACTGAAAAAAAGAATTTGCTCATCTCCCTCCATTTGTCAGCGCTACCCCCCACACCTCCATATTCCCCACGCCACCCCTACACCGCCCTATTCCCCCCACATCTCCCCCACAGCACCCACACTTAACACCCACCACAGAGGCGTTGCCGCTATATGGGTCATTGTACAACAATGAAGCGTGATAGCTGAATTTTTCTAACCATTTTCATAACAATTGCTCCTCAGGAGAGCACAATCTATCTGCCCCAAAATCACCCAACGTTAGGGCTCTTCTCCCAAGGCTTTCCCTTGAAGGGAGGATTGTGTCTCTAGGCTGATGAAGGGCTTCTGAGCCGAGGAAGTGAAGACGCTCTCTGCTGCTCTACATGAATCATAAAAAAACCCGCAGGGGCGTGCAGAACGGGATTTTGTTGTTGTCAACGTTACGCTCTGTGTAGAGCTATGATGAAACTATGCCTAGGGTAAAACGATGTCACAATATCTCTGTATAGAGATATTGTGACCTTGCTCTACACTGTGGCTTTCGCTCAAGGTTTCGTCAGAACACTGCCCTATCCACAACCTAACAGTTCGATCGATCAGACTAGCAACCAGGAGGTCAGGTCTGGGACCAGGCCGCGAGGGCGCTGACCTACCTACCTTTGTTCCAGCGTTGAATAACCATTACGGGGTTAATGGTTCCCTGTGAAAATAACCCAGGTAACGTTAGAACGAAGGAGAAGAGAGGTTGGAAAATTAATAGGGAGGTTCGGGAGCATCTTAAGAATGAGGTAAACATAAGTAGGAAGCGATACAGGTGTGATGTTACAAATAGGTGAGTCTGACCTAGAATAACTGAACCTAGCCTAACCTAGTCTAACATTACCTAGTAAAACCTAACCTAACCTAACATTACCTAGAAAAACCTAAACCCAACCCTAGCCTAATATAATTTAGGAAAACCTAAACTGAAATATGCTAACTTAACCTAGCCTAACCTAGTCTGGCCTACCCTGACCTCACCTACCTCTCCAGAATCTACCTAGAAATGACTCGATCAACCAGGCTGTTGGTGCTAGCCACAAGTGCTCCAGCGTACTCCACGTAACGTAGAGGTTAACACCACAAACCTAACATACTTTGCCTTAATATACACTGTGCTTCTGATAATCATTTTAATAATAATGTAACAATTTTACCATCGCCTTCCGCTGACTAACATCTCCAGGAAGAGGCGCCCCCACCACTTCCGGGACGCTGACGTGGCCAGGAAGTGTGGTGGGGGAGGAAGACGGGGAGGAGGAGGGGAGGAGGAGGGGGAAGAGGAGGAGGAGGAGGGAGAAGCAACCCGGAGTTACTGGAGTTACGGAGGGGTGGAATGGGTAGGGAGAGCAGGAAGGGGAGGTATAGGGGCAGGGAGGTTAGATGAAGGGGAGGAGAGGGGAGATATAAGGTAGGGGGGATAAGGAGAGCATATAGGGGTTAGAGAGGGAGGGGAGGAGGAGGATGCAAAGAAGAGAAGAAAGGAAAAATGAAGGGAGATGATTCTTACATTATTTCTTTGAGATGAAGTCAGATGCTGCTGGCTGACTCATAGACTACGATGACAAATTATATATTTTCATTATTATTATTTTTATTATTAGCAGCAGAAGTAGTAAGGTGGATTGTATCATTGACTGTAAAAATAACATGACAGTATGCATTTGATGCACTGGAGAAATAACTGTACCACCACAATCTCCACCACCACAATCACCACCACCACAATCGCCACCACCACAATCACCACCACCACAATCGCCACCACCACAAGCATCATCACAGCTCTGTCTATAAAAAAATTCACCGACTTACAAGATATTTCCAAAGTTATGAAACTCTCTTTAGTTCCCTTCCCTCTCCCTCTTTCCCCCCTCCCATCTTCCTCCACCCTCTTTCCTCTCTTTCTCTAGCTTTTGTCTTTAACACAAAGGTCTTTCAGGGTTAGGTTAAGTATTCTTGTCTTTATTTACAAGCTAAGAGCTGTTACTTACCTCAGCTCATTTGAAAGAATTTTTATTGTTAAAAAAAACTGAAATAGGGAACAGGATGAAGTTGGAGCTATCTGTGGGCCAGCGATTTCATTTGATCAACTGACTGACTGACTCACTCTTCTCTCTCTCTCTCTCTCTCTCTCTCTCTCTCTCTCTCTCTCTCTCTCTCTGGCAAGGAGGAGGAAATACTGAGTGAAAATAATGGACAGATAATAGCGAGATAGAGTAAAGCTGCATGAAGAAAATTAGAGGACAGAAAAGTAACTAGGTGGTGAATTGAGACAGAACAGAGGAGAAAGGAAATGGGAGGAGGGAGAGAGAGAGAGAAGAGAGAGAGAGAGAGAGAGAGAGAGAGAGAGAGAGAGAGAGAGAGGAGAGAAGAGAGAGAGAGAGAGAAAAGAGAGAGAGAGAGAGAGAGAGAGAGAGAGAGAGAGAGAGAGAGAGAGAGAGAGAGAGAGAGAGAGAGAGAGAAAGAGAGAGAGAGAGAGAGAGAGAGAGAGAGAGAGAGAGAGAGAGAGAGAGAGAGAGAGAGAGAGAGAGAGAGAGAGAGAGAGAGAGAGAGGCGTCAATGTTTTGCAAATAATTCCTCTATTGAGCAATTCAAACCTTCATCCATTACATGCCCTTCACCCCTTAGTTACCCTTCCCCTTTGATTCCCCAAACCCCTTAGGTTATCCATAAGAGATTTCAAACCTAATAAAACAGGTTTCAGTTCTTCTGATTATCCTTAAAAGAGGCTTCAATCCTAATGATTATGTATAACAGAGGCTTCAATCCTAATGATTATCCATAAAATAATCTTCGATCCTAATAACTATGCATTTAAGAGGCTTCAATCCTATTACCCATAACAGGGGTTTTTAATCCTACTGATTATTTCCTCTAGAACTCCGCATGTTTTTATTTACATAGAAATCAACAATATAATTGCACAACGTAATTCTTGTTTTCCTCAGAGTTTAACAGAAATATTAAAAATTACTGTAATGCTTTTTATGAAATTTTCAGTGAAATATTCTTCTAGATCGTAAGTTGTTTCCCTTACTCCCATCCCCCCCCTCCCTTTTTAAATCTCCTCCTTCCCTTTTTAAATTTCCTCCTTCTCTTTTTTTAATCCCCTCACTCCCATTTTAAATCCCTTGCCTCCCTTTTTAAATCCCTTGCCTCCCTTTTTAAATCCCTTGCCTCCCTTTTTAAATCCCTTGCCTCCCTTTTTAAATCTCTTGCCTCCCTTTTTAAATCCCTTGCCTCCCTTTTTAAATCCCTTGCCTCCCTTTTTAAATCCCTTGCCTCCCTTTTTAAATCCCTTGCCTTCCTTTTTAAATCCCTTGCCTCCCTTTTTAAATCCCTTGCCTCCCTTTTTAAATCCCTTGCCTCCCTTTTTAAATCCCTTGCCTCCCTTTTTACATCCCCTTCCAACCTTTTTAAATTCCTCCCTCCCTTTTTTAAATCCTCTCCCTTTTTAAATCCCATTCCTCCCTTCTTTAACTCCATCCCTTTTTAACTCCCTACTTTGCTCCTTAACCTTCATCTCTCCCTCCCTCTCACCTTTTCCCTCATTCCCCTCCCTCATCTCCCTCTCCCTTCATGTTCCCTTTCCTTCCTCCCTCCTACACTGTTAACCCCTTCCCTCTCACATTTCCCCCTTCCTTCCCTTTCTCTCCCAGGAGTCACAAAGACTTTGAAACAAGAAACATTTGAAATTCCCCTCATTATTCCCCTCAGTGCCTCCGCCTTGCACGTCAGTGTTCGTGTCATGACAGACACTAGGCACTAGGCACACAACCAGACAACAGTCCAGCAGATGCAGCCATTATTGTTCTTGGTAAGAGATGTGACATTAATGGTCAGTTTACATAATACAAGTAATGTGTGACTTGCTTACCTGTAAGGGGACTTGTAGAGTACTTGTAGCGTACCTGAAGACTACTTGTAGTCCCAGACCAGGCCTCCTGATTGTGTGTGTGTACTCACCTAGTTGTACTCACCTAGTTGTGGTTGCAGGGGTCGATTCACAGCTAATGGCCCCGCTTCTTCACTGGCCGCTACTCGGTCACTCTACCCACTCAATGAGCTTTATCATATCTCTCCTTAAGGCTATGTATGGATCCTGCCTCCACTACATCACTTCCCAGACTATTCCACTTCCTGACAACTATGACTGAAGAAATACTTCCTAACATCCCTGTGATTCATCCGAGTCTTTAACTTCCAACTGTGTCCCCTTGTTGCTGTGTCCCACCTCTGGAACATTCTGTCTCTGTCCACCTTGTCGATTCCTCTCAGTATTTTATATGTCGTTATCATATCCCCTCTATCTCTCCTGTCGTCCAGTGTCGTCAGGTCGATTTCCCGTAACATCTCCTCGTAGGACTTACCCCTTAGCTCCGGGACTAGTCTTGTTGCAAACCTTTGCACTTTCTCTAGTTTACTTACGTACATGGCTAGGTGAGGGTTCCAAACTGGCGCTGCATACTCCGGTATGGCCTAACGTACACAGTGTACAGGGTCCTGTGTGTGTGTATGTGTGTGTGTGTGTGTATGTGTGTGTGTGTGTGTGTGTGTGTGTGTGTGTGTGTCAGTTACCCGTTGTCATAGACACTTGTCGATACACCTTTTTTCGTGTGCGTGTTTATTTAATTTCTGTTTTTTTATGCGAATGTTATTCCTGCATTTATCATCCCCTTGCTTCATTTTCTTACTCTCTCATCATTCCTTCACTCTTTCCTCTTACTCTTTCTCTCTCCTCTCTCTTCTTTCCTCTCATCTACATCTCTCTCTCTCTCTCTCTCTCTCTCTCTCTCTCCTCCTCTCTCTCTCTCTCTCTCGTAACTCCTTTCCCTCCATTGCATCTTTCCACCACTCTCAGCATCCTTCCCAACATAGCATCCCAGAGATCACCCAGTTATGCCTTTTCCTCCCTCTCCCTTTCCCTGCTGACACACCATGGAATCAATTTGACACTAGTTGACAGATTTGTGCAAATCAAGGATGCCCATGGATGATAATCCAGTGAAATATTGCCTGAATCGTTTGCCAGGTTGCAGTTATCCAGTGTGGCTTATCCGTTGGATCGTATATGCCAATGTTAGGAAGTAAGGCCATGTTTAGGATGAGTATAGTGTCAGAGTTTAGGGATGCAGTATAGTGCCAATGTTTAGAGATGCAGTATAGTGCCAGTGTTTAGGGATGCAGTATAGTGCCAGTGTTTAGGGATGCAGTATAGTGCCAATGTTTAGGGATGCAGTATAGTGCCAGTGTTTAGGGATGCAGTATAGTGCCAGTGTTTAGGGATGCAGTATAGTGCCAGTGTTTAGGGATGCAGTATAGTGCCAATGTTTAGGGATGCAGTATAGTGCCAGTGTTTAGGGATGCAGTATAGTGCCAGTGTTTAGGGATGCAGTATAGTGCCATGTTTAGGATGCAGTATAGTGCCAGTGTTTAGGGATGCAGATAGTGCCAATGTTTAGGATGCAGTATAGTGCCAGTGTTTAGATGCAGTATAGTGCCAGTGTTTAGGGATGCAGTATAGTGTCAGTGTTTAGGGATGCAGTATAGTGCCATGTTTAGGGATGCAGTATAGTGCCAGTGTTTAGGGATGCAGTATAGTGCCAGTGTTTTATAATATTCTTGCTAGTGATTTTTTTCATTGTGTTTGCACCTTATTCTCTCTACGGCGGGAATTGGGCTCTAGCCCCTGGAATTCGCCTTTGCTTTCCGAGTAACTTGTGTGACTTACTCCCGAGCTAGCTCTTTCTGTCTCTAATAAGATACAACATACCGTTTATGGCATTTTATCGAGACGACGTTTCGTTCAATTACTATCAATTTCCACTGGGTAATAGAGCACCTGGTGGGTGAAACGTGTTTGGAATAAAATGCCATAAATCTCATTTTCTGTCTTAAATTGGCATATAATATCATAATAGAGTATGTAATATACAGTAAATAATATTATGCAGTATATATCATACAGTATATATATAATACATTATATAATATTATACAGTATATAATATAATATCTTTTCGTTCTACATTAATTTGGCCTCCAATAATTCGTTCCTAATTCGTGATTTACCCCTGACACAGAGCATTCTTTCTCAAGTCCCTCTTCTTTCTCAAGTCCCTCTTGTTCTTTCTCAAGTCCCTCTTGTTCTTTCTCAAGTCCCTCTTGTTCTTTATCAAGTCCCTCTTGTTCTTTCTCAAGTCACTCTTGTTCTTTCTCAAGTCCCTCTTGTTCTTTCTCAAGTCACTCTTGTTCTTTCTCAAGTCACTCTTGTTCTTTCTCAAGTCACTCTTGTTCTTTCTCAAGTCCCTCTTGTTCTTTCTCAAGTCCCTCTTATTCTTTCTCAAGTCCCTCTTATTCTTTCTCAAGTCCCTCTTGTTCTTTCTCAAGTCCTTCTTGTTCTTTCTCAAGTCCCTCTTGTTCTTTCTCAAGTCCCTCTTGTTCTTTCTCAAGTCCCTCTTGTTCTTTCTCAAGTCCCTCTTTTTCTTTCTCAAGTCCCTCTTGTTCTTTCTCAAGTCCCTCTTGTTCTTTCTCAAGTCACTCTTGTTCTTTCAGTATTGTCTGCCTCTTAAGTAGTGTATCATAAAACTTCAAACAATTTGCCCCCCTTTCCAAAATTAATGTCTTCGAGTATATTGTAAGTCGTAATCGTTTCTCCTCTAGATCTCCAGTCTTCTTGTGCTGTAAGATCATGCTCACTTAATCAAGCTTTGCTTCTCAGCTCTCGTGGTTCCAGAACTACGTTTTGCAGCAGTTCTCTGGGCTTTCTCAAGTTTTATGTCTCATGTCATGAGGGTTTTATTGTGACAAAGATAAACAGAGATGTATTATAATGTGATCTTTTATTAGGTAAAAGAACACAAGTGCAACTAATGTGACATTTTATTGTGGCAACGTTTCGCTCTCCAGCTTTATCAAGCTTGATAAAGTTGCTGGATACAATGTGATTCTTTACTGACTATGTTTCACACACTCACACGGTAGATCTGTTTGTGACTGGAAAGCCAGTCACAAACAGATCTACCTGGGTAAAAAGTACATGATAAAACCCACTGTGTGGGCGAAACGTGGTCAATAAAACATCGCATTATACTGTATGTGTTTATTTTTTCAGCGTCTCGGTATTTTATACAATTTATTTCCCTGGTTTCGTGGTGGTGCAGCTGACTCGAGTTCATGGTCGTGGTGACGCCACTACCACCATTTTCACCCTCTTTCAAAACACACACACACACACACACACACACACACACACACACACACACACACACACACACACACACACACACACACACACACACACACACACACACACACACACACTTTCATTTTTGCTTGAATTTCGTCAACGACAAACAAAATAGTTTCCCCCTCGACACACGAGCGTACATTTCCTCCCGCTGTAAAGTCAAAAAATTGTCAAACGAAATTTCCACATTGGAAAAAATACTGACCACCTGATCCAATCTACACAACAGGCCAGATTAGTCTCCCATATCTGGAATGTATGCATAGGGGGGCGGGGGGCAAAGGTTTTCAATTTTTTTGGTCAACCAAAACAATGTCATAGAAATTGGACATCGAAGTTCAGTTTACTAGACTCGGACCATTGTGTGTTCTGACCGATATCGGCTGAGTGCTTCCTACATCAAGACTGACAGACGAGAACCTCCCGGCTTTCACCTCGGCTGAGAGAATAAAATTGCAAACCAAGCGTGACCCACTGGTAATAAAATCATCCTATTCCCTTTAGCTACAGTTTACAGCATTTAATTTCTTGGTATAAAAAAAATACATGAAATGTCAAGCCATTTTTTTTATTACAGTGGGTTTGTAGTTAATTTACCAATAATAATAATAATAATAATAATAATAATAATAATAATAATAATAATAATAATAATAATAATAATAATAATAATAATAATAATAATAATAATAATAATAATAATAATAATAATACCAAGAATAATAATAATAATAATAATAATAATAATAATAATAATAATAATAATAATAATAATAATAATAATAATAAAGAATAATAATAATAATAATAATAATAATAATAATAATAATAATAATAATAATAATAATAATAATACCAACGGTAATGATAATAATACCAACAGTAATGGTAAGAGCGACTAAAATACCGGGAGCAAGGGGGTAGTAACCCCGTCTCCTGTATAAATTACTATGTTTAAAATGAAAAAATTTCCTTTTTCTTTTTAGGTCACCTTGCCTAGGTAAAATACTGCCAGTGTGCTAAAAAACAGCAATAATAATAATACTAATAATTATAATAACAGTAATAATAATAGCAACCACTGTACTCCGGGATACAAGGCTTCTGAGATATATACTACATTGTATACATGGAAGCATTTCTTGCTTGTTAAGAAATTCGTTGCTGCCGACGACTGAATATAAATATGACTCAACAAACTCAAGTGGGAACACATGAAGCAATATATAAAAAAAATAACGCAAATTTGATGCCAGCGTATGCTGTCAACACGTGCCTCACACACACGTGCCTCTCACACACGTGCCTCTCACACACGTGCCTCACACACACGTGCCTCTCACACACGTGCCTCTCACACACGTGCCTCACACACACGCGCCTCTCACACACGCGCCTCTCACACACGCGCCTCTCACACACGCGCCTCTCACACACGTGCCTCTCACACACGCGCCTCTCACACACGCGCCTCTCACACACGTGCCTCTCACACACGCGCCTCTCACACACGCGCCTCTCACACACGCGCCTCTCACACACGTGCCTCTCACACACGCGCCTCACACACACGTGCCTCTCACACACGTGCCTCTCACACACGCGCCTCTCACACACGCGCCTCTCACACACGCGCCTCTCACACACGCGCCTCTCACACACGCGCCTCTCACACACGTGCCTCTCACACACGCGCCTCTCACACACGCGCCTCTCACACACGCGCCTCTCACACACGCGCCTCTCACACACGTGCCTCTCACACGTGCCTCTTAAGCATTCCCCTCCCGCATACCCTCAGCACACACAACATACCCAAAGCATTCCATTACTTTGATAATGCATCTAAAAAGTGAGAATAATATGCAAATATAATCCTCTTACTGCCGCTCTCGTATATTTATTTTAATAACTTCAATTAAAGTTCTGTGATCACATTTTTTATTATGCTAATTGACTGGGATATAAACAGCGGTCAGGAGATTTAATTACAATATTTTTAATTACTATGTGATCAACAAAATTTAAATGAACCCGCCACAAAATGTATATAATAATATTGCAGTCAATTTTTTTTTTATTCAGCTACGTACAGTTTAGGCATTTTAAAAATTAAAACCCTATTAACGGCTATATGTGTATTATAATTATTTTTTAATATTCAAATTATCACAATGTGAATGCAATTATTGGTTAATAATGGCGGAGGGTCAGCGCGTTAGCTGGGGCGTGGATGTTTAGAGGTTAGATCCAGGCGTGGAGTGGCTCCAGTATTCTCCCCACTAAGTTATGGCGACGTTTCGCTCATTATTAAGTTGCCACTCGATAATTGTGTAAATCGTTGGTTCGTTGTGAATTGTGGAAAAAAACATTTATGTAAAGTTCAGGACATTTATTATTGGAAACGTTTCGCCACGAATGGCTCCTTCAGTGGCGCAACGTTTCCTATAATAAATGTCCTGAACTGGCCTGGTCACAGACTGGGCCGCGGGGGGCGTTGATCCCAGAAACCTTCTCCAGGTAGACTCTAGGTATGTAAGTGTCTTTTACCACATCCCGTCGGTATTACCATCAAATTTCTTAGTTGGGAATTGTTGACCGAGGGCAGCGTGGCTTCCACTCTGCTTCTGAAGCTGAACTGAGAGTGTTTAAGGGAGGGAATGTTTAATTTAATGTTTACGAAGTGCTTTCTTGTATTTGTGTTTGCAACATCGAGGGGCAAGGTGCTCCAGTGTTTTAAGACTTGCTTGCCAATAATAAAAAAAAAATACTTACGTTTGTTATTGTTTTTTCTGTCCCCGAGATTCATATCGTTGTTGAAAGTCAACAAATCGCTTTGCCCAACAGGTAATTCGTCATGTTTGCCAAAGTTTTATCGAGTATTTAAGAAAAAAAGATTAAAATAACATCACCTCGTAGTGAGCATTTCATAACGAGCTAAAACAAGCTTAGTATTTCATTGGGTTCGGTTCCCCCAGCGTCGTCACCTTTTCCACAATTTTGGCATCATAACCGAGCATTACATTGTTGCCTCTTGTTTATGTACTCTGTGAAGAATGACATTCTTCGCAAGTGAATCACAAATGTCAAACGTTACTCGCGATCTGATAATGATCCGAAATGTCGTCTAGTTCCAATAGATTCTCCAGAAACGGAAGATTTCCTTATTTCGACATATCATTCATACATGTTCTTCCTATACGATGTGATAATTGTCCCCGACCACTTTTCTTATTCTAGCAGTCCATGTGGCAGGAGGGAGTGGAGGGTGAGAGAGAGCCTTCTGCTATACTATCCATACCTTCTCTGCCTAGTTAGAAATACAAGATGTATCTAGTCTGTGATCCTTCTCAAGAGAGCCTCAGTATAGACCGTAAAATCTTCGGCTCTTTTCATCTATATTCATGTATAGAATATGTGGTTAGTTTTTATTGTTAGTTTGCGAAGAACGGTAAATATATATTTTTTCAATTGGAGGAAAATTTGGAACAATGAAATATGCTAGAGAAGGAAACGTAACTCAAAAAGAAATGGGCTACAGGACGAAATGTGCTGCAGGAAGATAAGGGAAAGTGAAGAGGAGTCAAGGAAAAGCGAAAGTCATATATATGAAAGAGAAATAGAAGAATCAGAAGAAGTTGAAAGACGAAACACAAAGAGAGAAGAAAACAGAGGGAGAGAAGAGAAAGGAAGGAGAGAACAAGGATAGGGAAGATGGGCAATAAAAAGCTTAGAGCGAGAACTATAAGAACCTTAGGTAACAGAAGACGACAAAAGATATAAATAAAGAAGATAAGCGAAGGATTGAGTAATAGGGAGGCTGATGATAATGCCTAGAGCAGGAGGAGGAAGGAGAGAACCGGCATGAAGAGGCAGGAAGAACAAAATGTAAATTAGGTATTTTGGAACAGTTGTTCACGTTCTTTCAGAAGGGGTAAGGGAGAGAAGAGAGGGGTTAGTAGGTATCTGGGGACTCGTGAAGAAGGGAAGGGGAAAGGGTGAATGCTCCCATCCCCCTTTGTCGCCCTGTGAAGGTAAGAGGGGTAGAATGCCACTGGAGGGAGAGAGAGGGAGAGAGAGAGAAAGAGAGAGAGAGAGAGAGAAGAGAGAGAGAGAGAGAGAGAGAGAGAGAGAGAGAGAGAGAGAGAGAGAGAGAGAGAGAGAGAGAGAGAGAGAGAGAGAGAGAGAGATAATAAAAAACAGAATTAAAAAGGTGAGAGAGAGAATTAGGATGAAACGAAGATCAGATGAAATCGGTAAATTGGGTGAGAAGAAAATGTAATAGGGAAAGGAGGAAGAAATGAAGAGGTAAGCACAGGTATTATTATATAAACTAGCATATGTCTACAACACCGACCTACCTATTTATGTACCAATTTATGTTCCCGTGTATAAAATCAATTTTAAACCATCTAAGATAAAGCTTATCTTATTTTATCACATAGTGAAAGAATGTGACAAGGAATTAAAGAAATACAAGTACATGTACGTGGACCAGACGAGGGTAGATAATGAAGTCAGTGAACTCGAAATACTGGATGAAAAAATAAAGTCCCTGACATGACTTCCTTCTTAGGTTCCCATTCTAACTTCAGTCTGTCTTTCCTATAAGCCCCATTTTCTTGTTTAGCTAGGCTCTCTTATACCCTTTCACCCTCTTCTTTATTTTACTACACTTCTTTTTTACGCAGTCTACGTTCCCCTATACCCTCTCCCTTTTTTACCCAGTCTACGTTCCCCTATACCTTCTCCCTTTTTACCCAGTCTACGTTCCCCTATACCCTCTCCCTTTTTACCCAGTCTACGTTCCCCTATACCCTCTCCCTTTTTTACCCAGTCTACGTTCCCCTATACCCTCTCCCTTTTTTACCCAGTCTACGTTCCCCTATACCCTCTCCCTTTTTACCCAGTCTACGTTCCCCTATACCCTCTTCCTTTTTACCCAGTCTACGTTCCCCTATACCCTCTCCCTTTTTTTATCCAGTCTACGTTCCCCTATACCCTCTTCCTTTTTACCCAGTCTACGTTCCCCTATACCCTCTCCCTTTTTTTATCCAGTGTGTGTGTGTCTCTCTCTGCCTTTCCTTCATTTCCACATTCTAAATCCACCTAACGCCGTCCCGTCTCACCTTATTTAATTCCCTTCACTCTAGTAATTTCTACGTTTCAAATGTCACATTACACCCGATCTCACACAATAAATAATCATAGCAACTCATAAATCAAGGGCAGCTCTGTACTTAGCAGACTGCAATGTATCGGGAGAATGTGTTGATGGAGGGAGTGCTTAGAGCCTGTGCCAGAGGGCGGACATTAGAGTAATGTTTATCGTGGCTCTCCTGTACTTACCACGGCTGGAAGATGTTATTATCGCGAGGGGGGAGGACAGGGAGGACCAAGGCTTGTTTATGACCGTGCTGGCGACACCTTGTCTTTCATGTGCAAATGTATGCGCGCGCTCACACACCTACAAACACACACACAATATATATATATATATATATATATATATATATATATATATATATATATATATATATATATATATATATATATATATATATATATTTTTTTTTTTTTTTTCAACAAGTCGGCCGTCTCCCACCGAGGCAGGGTGACCCAAAAGAAAGAAAATCCCCAAAAGAAAAACTTTCATCATCATTCAACACTTTCACCACACTCATACATAATCACTGTCTTTGCAGAGGAGCTCAGATACGACAGCTGAGAAAAGTCCCTCCCAGCTGTCACTATCTCAGACCCCTCCAAATATATATATATATATGTATATATATATATATATATATATATATATATATATATATATATATATATATATATATATATATATATATATATATATATATATATATATATAATACACACAAGGACAAAGACAACCGGAAACAGAGTACAGAATGGGGAACAAAGACTAAAAAGCTCCCTAAAACAGAAGGACGTCTGGGAAACCATAGTTCCGAGCATTTCGCCTGAGGTACACATCGTCCCAGTAACTGCTGCAACAAACGTGAGTGTGACAAATTGAAGAGTAGCTTTCCGGACATATACCGTGTATAGAGTCGTGAATGCCTCGTCGTTAAGCTTCCGGAAAGCTACTCTTCACGACAAGGCATTCACGACCCTATACACGGTATATGTCCGGCCCATCTTGAAGTATGCATGCCAAAAAGCTGGAAAAATACAAAGGTTTGCAAAGAGACTAGTCCCAGAGCTGAGAGGTATGAACTACGATGAGAGATTAAAGGAGCCAAACCTGACAAAATTAGAGGACAGAAGGATCAGAGATGACATAATTACGATGTAGAAAATACTGAAAGGAATTTACCGAGTGGACAGGGCGAGTCTTCTTGAGAGGCGGGTCTCAGGTACACGAGGTCACATCTGGAAGTTAAAAACACAGACGAGTCACAGGGATGTCAGGAAATACTTATTTAGCCTTAGAGTGATCAGCAAGTGGGAAGACCTAGACAGTAAAGCGATAGAGGAATACAAACATAGTTTTAAGCCAGGAGAATGTGATCACAGTGGCGGTCAGCGGAGAGGCGTTGCCAGGAGCCGAGACTCGACCCTTGCAACCACAATTAAGCACATACACTCACGCATGCGCATCTACAACTATTTAATGTAAAAGCCAAAAAAAACCCAGAATATCCCCCCCTTCACATTATTATTTCAAAGCACCGAGCGTCGACGATCCCCCCATAACAAGAGTCGTCCATCACAGTTTTGACCTCCACTTTTTGCCCACAGCGAAATATTGTGGGATGGACCTGATTTTCCGCACCCATGGGCGTCTCATCAGCGTTTGGAAGAATGCTGGAATTGGGAGGATGGCCACGGGGTCACTCAGTGCAGCAGCACCTACCCCAAGCCCGGCCTCTATGTTTGCTGGAGGCGAGGGCGATATGCTGAAAGGATGGGGGGAAAAATATTGTAAAGCTCTGCTCAGAGCAAAACGTTGTAAAGCTCCACACAGAGCAAAACGCTGTAAAGTTCTACACAAAGTAAAACGCGGTAAAGCTCTGCTCAGAGCAAAACGTTGTCACAAAATAACTATATCAACTTTCTACTGTCCTCACCAATTCAGCTTTGGTCTTTTGCTTTTACTGAAGCCTTTCCTCTTCCCCTCCTATTCTTCACTTATCCCCACTCTCACCTATCCTCTTGTGGGTCCTTACCTGTGAGCTGGTTCGTATTATACAAATTTTAATCACACAGCAAATACAACTATCTACCTTTTCACATTTGCGTAATCCATAAACTCAATTCCTTTTGTGTCATTGCCTATAGGTGTCAGCAAATTTAGATGAAAGGGTAAATATCTCCATTTATGCCGAAAGAGGTGCCAGCACCCTATCCAAGAAATGAGCTCTTTCCCTAAGCACAAAACACTGATTTTATAAAGGGACAATTAGGTTAACAAAACACTAACATAAGAAAGGAAGAGCACTGCAGCAGGCCTACCGGCCCATACTTGGCAGGTCCATCTCAAACCCAAACCCACTAAAAAATATTCGCCCAACCTATTACATCAGTGTTACCCAAGGAATAAGCTTTGATAACCCTATTAAATGAAGTGTAAGTCCCACTCAGATCCAGCCCAGGAATATTATTCCTAGTCGATGAAAAATATTCTCAATAAAATAACATAAACAGCGTCTTGTGTCTTTATTAACTCACCATTTAATGACCTGGTGTCAGTGACGGTGTGTGTATGTGCTGACCATTTATTAAATATTTTTTATTATTTTTACTCGAGTTCTTATCAGGGAAGATGTTTTGATGAAAATTAAACACGTGTGCAACATCTGGGTACCT
The DNA here is from genome assembly GCA_009830355.1 of Cherax destructor. Taxonomy (NCBI): domain Eukaryota; kingdom Metazoa; phylum Arthropoda; class Malacostraca; order Decapoda; family Parastacidae; genus Cherax; species Cherax destructor. Next base: position 74,987 of record WNWK01000500.1, read on the forward strand.
TTATTGTAGACGTTTCGCCCTCCAGTGGCTTTATCATTACAAATTCTAGGACATAACTTGAAGACAGTAGAACTATACTGTCTTCAAGTTATGTCCTAGAATTTATATTGATAAAGCCACTGGAGGGCGAAACGTCTAAAATAAAGATACCCAGATGTTGCACATGTGTCTAATTTTCATCTTGTCGGTACTGTATACCGACAAGATGATGTTTTGATGTTGGTAAAAGGCTCTGTAACCGAGGTATTGGAGCTACTGTCTCATTTACTTAGTACGAACCTATAATTGCCTGCCATTCTTCAAACGGTGGATTATCCCTACGAATTTACCGCTTCCCCATGACGACAATTCTCTTTTATTTTGTCTAGAATCAATTGCCCAAAAAGCCCAGAATGTTTTTCTTTAGTCCTATATTGCTCTTAGATTTATTTTCATATTTATATAATTCCCTTCTTCTTAAGCTATTTTTACCATTTTATTTCCTCTCCGTGCTGTTTCCATTCATTCCCTAGTGTGTGTGTATCCATTCCTGTATTTCTGGTTGTCAGTTGTGTCCCCTCTTCGTGTCCCCTCTTCGTGTTCCCTCTTCGTGTTCCCTCACCCAGTCAAGACTCGCCTCTCAACTTGATTGGTCCAATTCATTTCTCATTACACGTTTTTGTCCTCCATTTTCTCATTCTCTTCTCCCTACTATTCTGGGCGACTTTCTCTCCTTTCTGCTCCGAAATTCCCATTGGTCTCTTTTTTTTTTTTCATTGGATCCTGCTCACCACTCTCATTTTCTACCTATCTTCAATTGTCGTGTCTCTCCACCCTACTTCACGCATTGTTTAAAGCTTCCAACGTCTCCCCTTGAAACGGGATTGAGTTCCCATCAAACTCTTTCCCCAACCTAAGGCTGACAGTAGTAAGAAGATAGTGCTTCGTCCCCCTCCCTCTCTCTCTTTCATATACACACTCAGAGTTAACACAAATATTAGTCACTTATTCCTCCACCAGTAAGGTCTTCCTCCTGCTGGGAACTTTATTTTCTTACCCCAGACTCAAAAGAGGCATTCTTGGGGACGCTGGCGAAGAGACTTTAAGATCTACGATATACTGGCGTAAGGGTGGTTCCTGATAGATTTAAGTGTGTGTGGGATAGGAGTTTCTTTCAAGGGTGGTTCTGATTGCCTGGGGTGCCACGTGGAATGGTCTGTACTCATCATCGCGGCTTCTTCAGTTATTATCAAATTTATGCAAGATGGGCAGAGTATTCCCTTTGCTTATTTTATTCCAGTCTCCCTTACTTCATGTAGGGTGAACTGTACTGCTTCGTGGCTAGAGAGGTGGCGTTGGTCTGCTGCTGCTGTTACTTTTGCTGCTACTACTACTACTGCTGTTACTGCTTCTGTTACTTTTGCTGCTGCTATGGCTGCTGCTACTGTTCCTAGTGGTGCTTCTTCATACACTTATACACTCCTTTATATTCTTCAGCATATTCGTTTTTTTTCTAATGTTGCTTCTTTCTATTTTTATTTTGGAGTTACTAGTGCCAGCCACATCCTCACAGTTCCTTGGATCAAGAGCCCTTCATCAAGACTAACTGTTTACATACCGGAGGTTTGTTTATTCACGAGCCGTGTCAGAGCGAGAGTAAATCGACGATAAAATTGGGAAGAAATTTCTAATGTTTTTATTTCAGATTGTGTCCTCTATATATTCCAAAAATTTATGGCTTCCCGTCAGGTTCTCAGCCATTCATCTTCTCGCTGTCTACATCACGAGATGTCTTGCTCTTCTCATGCCGCTATATATCAAAAATTTCTTCACTTATCGTATATCACGTGTATTTTTCATTCTCTTTCTCTCTCTCTCTCTCCCTCTTTCTCTCTCACCTGTTTTTCACGCCATTAGATGGAAGAAATGTAGGCGAAGGAGAGAACATTCTGCTTTTCTATTCTCGTCTCGTACACACAATGTACTGAAGTCTTAAATAGTTCTTAATCTAGACAGCATTAGATAGTTCATCTCAGCAGAGAGCCTCGGTGTGGACTTTTAAGTCCTCTGCTGTCTGCTCTTCTCTTGTACTCTCGTGTACTCAAATGTACTCTTATCATCCCCTATCTTATTCCCCATTATAAGTCTATCTCTCACCAGCATCTTCCCTCTCCCTATCTCCAACAGTTCCTCTCTATACCTCAGCGTTCTATGCTATCTCTCCTCCCTCGGCAGAGCCACTCAGGAAAGTCGTCCATTGCACAATAGTACCACAACAACACGCCTACCACACCACCACAACAACACGCCTACCACACCACCACAACAACACGCCTACCACACCACCACAACAACACGCCTCCCACACCACCACAACAACACGCCTACCACACCACCACAACAACACGCCTACCACACCACCACAACAACACGCCTACCACACCACCACAACAACACGCCTACCACACCACCACAACAACACGCCTCCCACACCACCACAACAACACGCCTCCGCTACCACGGAAAATTTGGCCATTTATACCTGAATGCCAAGGAGTTCGGGTTAAATGGATCCCTTTTTATATATTTTTTAAGTACTGTGTTGAGATGCCTCGGGCGTAGCGAGAGAGCAGAAGGATTTTGTACCCGAAAAACTGTACGTTCTATAAAACAGGTTAATATCGTGGGATTTAGAAGACAGGTTAAAATAATCCCGTTGGTTCTGGGCTGAGCGGGAGGTTAAATATTTGTGGATGTTTGTTAAAATTCTCGATACACAGAGAACACTATTTTTGTATTTAATATAACCAGGAACACTCGCACTGTGAGTAGTTACCCTATTTTTTATGATAGTTAACACGGTGTGAACACCGGCAGTATATATTTACCCTAATCTATGTGATAGATACATTGTTGGAACAAGATCTAGCTATGTTTATCTGACATACTGCCTACCACAGGAGGGCAGCAGACATTTGGTAATAAACTGAATCTGTTTGAAGTGAAAAGCTTCAGCTGAGATATCTTCAAGGAATCCACTGTTTCTTCAGTAGCTATGGCAACTTTAAAGTGTTTCCTTCCAGCAGAGCTGAACGGGCGGGGTCCTCAATATATTCATTGAATATAAGAAAATATTTGAATAGGAAGGAAATACAAGAGGTAAGCAAATTTGAAAGCTGAACACAGCAATAGTGAGGAAAGCGTCAAAGAGACGTAAGCTCTAGGACAGAATGAACCTGAACACCTCTAATGTCAAGGAGAACGACGAGAAGACCAACGTTAGTGCTCGGAGTGAACCTGAACACCACTAATGTCAAGAAAAACGACGAGAAGACCAACGTTAGTGCTCGGATTGAACCTGAACATCACTAATGTCAAGGAAAACGACGAGAAGACCAACGTTAGTGCTCGGATTGAACCTGAACACTACTAATGTCAAGGAAAACGACGAAAAGACCATCGTTAGTGCTCGGAGTGAACCTGAACACCACTAATGTCAAGGAAAACGACGAGAAGACCAACGTTAGTGCTCGGGTTGAACCTGAACATCACTAATGTCAAGGAAAACGAGGAGAAGACCAACGTTAGTGCTCGGAGTGAACCTGAACACCACTAATGTCAAGGAAAACGAGAAGACCAACGTTAGTGCTCGGATTGAACCTGAACACCACTAATGTCAAGGAAAACGAGGAGAAGACCAACGTTAGTGCTCGGAGTGAACCTGAACACTACTAATGTCAAGGAAAACGAGGAGAAGACCAACGTTAGTGCTCGGAGTGAACCTGAACACTACTAATGTCAAGGAAAACGACGAGAAGACCAACGTTAGTGCTCGGAGTGAACCTGAACACCACTAATGTCAAGGAAAACGACGAGAAGACCAACGTTAGTGCTCGGATTGAACCTGAACACCACTAATATCAAGGAAAACGACGAGAAGACCAACGTTAGTGCTCGGATTGAACCTGAACACCACTAATGTCAAGGAAAACGACGAGAAGACCAACGTTAGTGCTCGGATTGAACCTGAACATCACTAATGTCAAGGAAAACGACGAGAAGACCAACGTTAGTGCTCGGATTGAACCTGAACACTACTAATGTCAAGGAAAACGACGAGAAGACCAATGTTAGTGCTCGGGTTGAACCTGAACATCACTAATGTCAAGGAAAACGAGGAGAAGACCAACGTTAGTGCTCGGGTTGAACCTGAACATCACTAATGTCAAGGAAAACGAGGAGAAGACCAACGTTAGTGCTCGGAGTGAACCTGAACACCACTAATGTCAAGGAAAACGACGAGAAGACCAACGTTAGTGCTCGGATTGAACCTGAACACCACTAATGTCAAGGAAAACGAGGAGAAGACCAACGTTAGTGCTCGGATTGAACCTGAAAACCACTAATGTCAAGGAAAACGAGGAGAAGACCAACGTTAGTGCTCGGATTGAACCTGAACACCACTAATGTCAAGGAAAACGACGAGAATACCAACGTTAGTGCTCGGAGTGAACCTGAACACTTCTAATGTCAAGGAAACTTACGAGAAGACCAACGTTAGTGCTCGGATTGAACCTGAACACCACTAATGTCAAGGAAAACGACGAGAAGACCAACGTTAGTGCTCGGGTTGAACCTGAACATCACTAATGTCAAGGAAAACGAGGAGAAGACCAACGTTAGTGCTCGGAGTGAACCTGAACACCACTAATGTCAAGGAAAACGACGAGAAGACCAACGTTAGTGCTCGGATTGAACCTGAACACCACTAATGTCAAGGGGAATATCCCATGCTCTCTCGTGTCCTCCTTCATAAATCTTCCTTACACTGATTTAAATTACATGATAAAAATTCCATTCGCTCTTGACACTGTTGTTCCCGAAAAGAAAAAGGAGAACGAAGACAAACACGCGAGTGCAACACGGAAGAATTTCAGAGACTGGGGAAGAAAGATACGTGGATACGCAAGGTTACACGATAAATAGGTAACTTAAAGAAAGACTCAAGACCGTGAAGCCCTTCACACTCGCTGGAAGACAACAGAATTGTTTTGATGTGATGACGATGCTTGATAGACGAATACAGGAAATTAACCGAGAATGATTTATTTTGACAATCAACTCTCTCTCTCTCTCTCTCTCTCTCTCTCTCTCTCTCTCTCCCTCTCTCTGTCTCTGTCTCTCTCTCTGTGTAAATGAGGGAAAGACGTCTTAGTTACAGACTCGGCTGCACACGCATATATCAAGTCAGCATCAAAATTGCTCCATTTCCCCTGCGCAGAATTTTTGCCATCTAAATATTCGCACTTTCCTCGCCTCTAACATTCTTCTGCAAAATGATACACTGAAACATCCAACGTCTTAATAAATTTATAGATAAATTTTCACAAAAAGCTCTGAGAATTTTCGTTGGTTGATGTTTTGGGTTTAAGGTTTAAGCTGTATGAGGGTCATTAAGATACTAATTCTCCTGTTTACTACCCGTCAGTACTTACATATCCATAATGGAAATTTAATTATATTCTTAGCGTAAATACAGTGGTTAACAGAGGTCATTCAGGGAAGGGGTCATTAAGAAAGGGGTAATTAAGGAGTGTGGTCATTAAGTGAAGGAATCATTAAGGGAAGGAGTCATTAAGGGAAGGAGTCATTAAGGAAAGGAGTCATTAAGGGAAGGAGACATTAAGGGAAGGAGTCATTAAGGGAAGGAGTCATTAAGGGAAGGATTCATTAAGGGAAGGATTCATTAAGGGAAGGATTCATTAAGGGAAGGAGTCATTAAGGGAAGGAGTCATTAAGGGAAGGAGTCATTAAGGGAAGGAGTCATTAAGGGAAGGAGTCATTAAGGAAAAAAGTCATTAATGGAATGAGTTATTAAGGGAAGGAGTCATTAAGGGAAGGAGTCATTAAGGGAAGGGATCATTAAGGGAAAGAGTCATTAAGGGAAGGAGTCACTAAAGGAAAGGGTCACTAAGGGAAGGGGTCACTAAGGGAAGGGGTCACTAAGGGAAGGGATCATTAAGGGAAAGAGACATTAAGGGAAGGAGTCACTAAAGGAAAGGGTCACTAAGGGAAGGGGTCACTAAGGGAAGGGGTCACTAAGGGAAGGAGTCATTAAGAGAAGGAGTCATTAAGGGAATGGATCATTAAGGGAGTCATTAAGGGAAGGAGTCACTAAAGGAAAGGGTCTCTAAGGGAAGGGGTCACTAAGGGAAGGAGTCATTAAGGGGTCATTAAGGCTAAAAGTAACCTGTTCACCACCAGTGAATTAAATTTTAATCCCTAAAATTGATATTAAGATAAACTCACATCACATATACACTGAATGATATACACGTCCCCCAATAAATTTCTGGCTTCATTTGCCTTCAAACCTATTCTTTAAACTGCGCATAAAACATTCTTCCACCACATCTAATTCGTACAATTTCCTTAAAACCTGCTGACCAATCTACTGCTACTTTCTGATGTCTGAAGGCAAAAAGTTAGCTGTTAGTAAAACCTTCTTAGAAACAGTTGTACTAGTAGTTTTTAAGCCATTTATTTCTTAATCTATAACTGCAGTATAGACTCTGGCAAGGCAGAGGTGGAGTGAATCATGATGGGAAACGGCCGATGTGTTAATAAATAAAAAATACCTTAATATTAATGGAGAAGCTGATATTTCATGAAAATGTTTAAACTAAAATAAACTTGAAGATTTTGTAAAAAAAAAAATGTCAACAGATTATATTACATTAATTAATAGTTTAAAATGTGGACATTATTTGATCTTTTTTATTATATTCATTGAAAAGCGATAAAACCCGAAGGGTCACGCAACCCCTGGGGGATGTAAAGGGTTGTTTGATCCCAGATGAGGAAGAAAAGCCCCCATGTCCTTGGATCAAGTTCCCCTCTCCAGAATCAAAGAACTCCAAGAGGGCATTCCGTGAGCATAGTATTTTGAGTGACCCTTGGTAAATGGAGGGGAATGTGATTAGCGAGTAATGTGAGAACTCTGATAAAGGGAAGGCAGAGGAGGGAGAGAAGGGGAGGAAGTGATAAAGAAGCAGAAATCAGAATGGGAAGGATTAGCTTACAATGATATACTCAGAGGGAGGAAGGGATAGAGGCAAGAAAATTTGGAAGAAGAGAGGGATTGAGGGAGGGGGGGGGGAAGAAGAGGGATATAGGGAGGGCGATAGGAAGAGACGAAGATAGGGAATGAAGCAGAGTTGATGAAGAATACAGAACTGAATGGGTGGAGACAGTAAATAATACCAGAAACAACGAGCGAAATGAATAAAATCGCAATAACCTGGCTAGAACAATTCACATTTCAATACAGGAAGACCCGAAACGTTGTCTCAAGTCACACTCCAAATTATGTTGTGAAAAGGGAGGCATTGTAAACAGGACCGGACGACTGAACTGAAAATAAATAGATCATTATATCAAACATTATACAATACCGTGCATGTGCAGCAAGTGTTGCAAGTGTTGCATATGCGTCTTAGTCATGTGCAACACTTTGGGTAATGGACTAAAGAAGCCTACCGTGTAGGCGAAACGTTTCAACAATAGATACATGTGGTGATACATGGCATCACCACAGAGCAACTAAGTGCAGATAGGTAGCGTGCCTATCCTCGAGATTAGCGAACGGAAAATCGAGCCTCCATTATTCATTGCGCTGAATCACCTTTTCATGGGTTGTGAATTTTTGCATTCACACAACGGAAAAAAAAAGTTGTTGGCACCACGATAGATATTTACAGCGAGTGGATTATATTGCTGCTACGGGCGTCACACGTGGCTAGAATTTCCTCCCCTGCTATCCACCTCCACCCTTCCCATCCAATACCCGCCACTAATTCCCTTGCACCTTTTCCAATGCAAGGATACTATTCCACCACTTCCCTCACACTGTCCCTCTCTGCTACTGTCCCTTTTCAATTACCACGTCCCTTCCCACTCTCGCAACTTAGAAAAAAAAGGTCTCAGAAGTAATTTCAGAGAAAACCGACAGAAGCATTTAAATGGCCATTTTATTTTCACTCTGGATTGTGAAACAGTAGACTTTTAACCATCATACCAATGTCTCCAATGGCAATCCAAGAAGCCATATATATATATATATATATATATATATATATATATATATATATATATATATATATATGTCGTGCCGATTAGGTAAAACTTGCGATTTTGGCTTAAATAGCAACGCTCACCTTGCCATATAAGACAAGTGAAAATTTGTGTATGCAATAATTTCGCCAAAATCATTCTGAATCTAACGAAAAAAATATATTTCATTGTGTTTGTTTATTATTAAATTAATGTTAACGTATCTAAAATATATTTAGTTGGGTTAGCTAAATTAAATTGCGCTTATTGTAATAAGGTTAGGTAGGTTTTCAAAGTTTCTCTTGGTACAAAATTATAAATTCTTACATTAACATAAATGAAAAAAATATATTTAAACGTATAAGAGAAAATTTTAGAAAGGACTTAATTTTAGATGAGTTCTTGCTAATTGACCAGTTTTACCTAATCGGCACGACATATATATATATATATATATATATATATATATATATATATATATATATATATATATATATATATATATTTATATATCATTTACCAAACTACGGTAGGTGAGGGTTCGACTCCACTACACATTATCCCGCGTCAAGAGAAAATGCAATGTACATGTCACCTTATTAACTCAGCCATCGATCATACAAAGATCATGCACCCAGGAGAGCTAGGTGTTGTTCGTGATCCGAGAACACTTGTGGCAGTGGTATACTCAAGGATTAATTTCAGCGTCCTCCTGCTTGAATACTCGCCTCCACAGGCAGAAAATCACAAAACGTCAAATGACGTAAAGATGGCGATATTATCAGCAATGGTGACTAAAGGTAAATAAGGATAAATAACATTATGAGCCGGACCCAACAGTCGTAATGACAGTGTGTGTGTGTGTGTGTGTGTGTGTGTGTGTGTGTGTGTGTATGTATGTGTGTGTGTGTGTGTGTGTGCGCGTATTTCCCTAATCAATAAAACACACTATTGCACACAAGAGCCAAAATTTACAGTGGCTTATGGGATAGAATTTTTTCCTCCCTAAAATTCGAGTCGCCAGAAGACAGGATTAAAATTGATGAATATGTCAATATTTTTAAAACATTGGAGTGGCCGGGGAAGGGGGAGGTGAGAGGGGCGACGGGAGAGGAGGAAGGGAGGGGAGGGGAGGGAGGGGAGGGAGGGGAGGAGGAGGGTAAAGGGAAGTGAGAGGTGTTTGAGAAAGGGGAGATGAAGGAGTGAGAGAGGAGGGGAAAAGGGGTATTTATGTGGAAAGGAGGGGAGGTGTAGGGAAGAGGTAAGTGCAGGGAAGGTATGGGGATGGAAAAAGTGGGGAGGGGAAGGGTGGGGAGGGAAGGATAAAGAGGGGAAGGAAGCTAGGTATTTATGTGGAAAAAAAAGGGGCCGTATGGGGAAGAGAATTATGGGAAGGGGAAGAATGGAGACGGAAGGGTAGGGAGGGGAGGGAAGAGTATGGAGGGGAAGAGTGGGGAGGAAAGGGAAGAGTATGGAGTTGAAGAGTGGGGAGGAAAGGGTAGGGAGGGGAAGGGTGGGGAAGGGGAGTAATTAATCCTGCAGTGACAGTCAACCAGTTAAGGGCGATAAAAGCGGTGAACAGTTAAAAAGTAGATTACCTCTATTTTAAAGTTCAATCAATAATATGGAATGGAGGTAGAGCTGGCGGCCTCTGTACAAATGTACACCCGGGACAGTGTAAATGTACAAATGTACACCTGGGATAGTGTAAAATAGCATTTCCATGTAGACAGGGACGTAATGAAATAATGTGTCTGTGAAGCTCCAACTTTATTAGGTGAGGATGATTTGGGCTCGATCCTCCGTCCGCTTGAAGTCAGAATTTCCCTGAACGTTGCGACGCTGTTATCGACAGGACAGAGAAGAAAGGGAGTGCTATCGACACAACGGAAGCCATGGTACCTGCTATCGATACTCGACTCACGACTCCGGGATAAGAATAACGGACGAGGGATAAGCCGGCGGACTTTCTCTAGGCCTACACCAGGAGGCTATGTTGGGATTGTGGTGGCGTTGGTGAATAAAGCGAAGGGAGTGGTGGAGACGTTGAAGGAAGAGATGGAGACGTTGGAAGGAGATGGAGCGTTGAAGGGGAGACGTTGGAAGGAGAGATGGAGACGTTGGAAGGAGAGATGGAGACGTTGAAGGGAGATGAGAAGGTGAAGGAGAGATGGAGACGTTGGAAGGGAGAGATGGAGACTGTGGAAGGGAAGATGGAGACGTTGGAAGGAGAGATGGAGACGTTGGAAGGGAGAGATGGAGACGTTGGAAGGGAGAGATGGAGACGGTGGAAGGGAGAGATGGAGACGTTGGAAGGGAGAGATGGAGACGGTGCAAGGGAGAGATGGAGACGTTGGAAGGGAGAGATGGAGACGTTGGAAGGGAGAGATGGAGACGTTGGAAGGGAGAGATGGAGACGTTGGAAGGGAGAGATGGAGAAGGTGGAAGGGAGAGATGGAGACGTTGGAAGGGAGAGATGGAGACGGTGGAAGGGAGAGATGGAGACGTTGGAAGGGAGAGATGGAGACGTTGGAAGGGAGATGGTGGAGACGTTGAAGGGAGTGGTGGAGACGTTGGAAGGGAGTGGTGGAGACGTTGGAAGGGAGTGGTGGAGACGTTGGAAGGGAGAGATGGAGACGTTGGAAGGGAGAGATGGAGACGTTGGAAGGGAGAGATGGAGACGTTGGAAGGGAGTAGTGGAGACGTTGGAAGAGAGTGGTGGAGACGTTGGAAGGGAGTAGTGGAGACGTTGGAAGAGAGTGGTGAAAGCTGTCTGGGTCTCATTCAGGGCAGTTCAGTGTGGTGGTGAAAGTTATTGTTGTTGGAGTGGTGCAAGAGGTTGTAGTGGTGGTGATGCAAGAGGTTGTAGTGGTGGTAGTGCAAGAGGTTGTATTGGTGGTGCAAGAAGTTGTAGTGGTGGTGCAAGAGGTTGTAGTGGTGGTGCAAGAGGTTGTATTGGTGGTGCAAGAGGTTGTAGTGGTGATGAAAGAGGTTGTAGTGGTGGTGCAAGAGGTTGTAGTGGTGGTGCAAAAGGTTGTAGTGGTGGTGCAAGAGGATGTAGGGGGTGGTGAAAGAGGTTGTAGTGGTGGTGCAAGAGGTTGTAGTGGTGGCGAAAGAGGATGTAGTGGGTGGTGAAAGGTTGTAGTGGTGGTGAAAGAGATTGTAGTGGTGGTGAAAGAGGTTGTAGTGGTGGTGCAAGAGGTTGTAGAAGGACGATTCAAAAAGACTGAGTATGAGAAGTAAAAATTGAATAGTCACATTTAATGTTGATCAAAGTCATTTAATGGAAAAGAGTTAAGGTAGAAATTATCATCGTAAAAGTTACGGCTTTCGTGATAAAATTTTTACATCATTGGATGGGGTAAAAAGCTTACGGGTTTAGCGTTTCTCGCGAATGCAATAATAAGACGACGAAGACGAAGGAGAATAAGAAAAAGAGAAAAAAAAATAATCCAAAAGAAGAAAAGCTTGAACATCGATAAATAACAAATATAATTTTAATTTACAAAAAATTCTGTGCAATAATTGTTTAAAAATTCGAATATATGGATAACGAAATGCTGATTAATTTTTAAATGCTGAACCAAACTTGGAATTTACAGCTGTATTAAAACATATATCAAACAGAAAAAGTTGGAAGCTATACTATAAAAATGGCTTCTAGAAATGAGAAATAACAGAATAAAAGTTAGATGTACAAATAGTCTTGGAAGAAACAGAGAGATATGATAACGAGGAGATGTGAAGGAGGAGGAGGATAACTTGGAATCAGCGGCAGGGAGAACATGAGGCGCTTAACTTTAAAGTGCTGACGAAACAGAGTAAAAGAGATAGTGGGAAAATACTTTTCATAATAATGGCAGATATCTGGAACGAAATCAGAGAAACTGAGTGTGATAAAACAGAGTTTAAACACACACACACACACACAGGCACACACACACACACACAGACACACACACACACACAGACACATGGTGGCTAGCGCTCTTGCTTCACGCACGGAGGGCCCGGGTTCAATTCCCGGCGGGGCCGAAACATTTCGAAGTGTTTCGTTACACACACACACACACACACACACACACACACACACACACACACACACACACTACAACAGGCCTGAAAGTTGCTCACACGGAGCCTATGTCCTCAGTGGCAGAAAATAGTAACTCAAACAACACACACACACACATGATTCAGCAATACACACACACACAGACACACACACAGACACATACACACACAGACACATACACACACAGACACATACACACACACAGTAACAACGCAGAGTTCACTTATATTATTACTTTAAAGCAGTGTGTGTTTACAGGGGTGTGTCAGCCTTGACAGTTTATTGCACACGTATAATGAAAATTATTACGGGCATCTCATTAATGTGACATATTTTATTGCCCCAATGTAACTAATTTTCCTGTTTTATCACGGGGCATAAAGGAGACTATTTGCCTAATTGACTTATATGCTCTGCTGCTTCCGTAGATTGAGTTTTTATTGGTCATTCAGGTCGTCAATGTCAAAGGTTTTTTGCATTTGTCTGTGACTCCCTCTTTACACTTGCCTGCTTCTGCTTAGGAAATCTGTGTACTGATTCAGCAGGTGTGGTGTGTGTGTATGTGTGTGTGTGTGTGTGTGTGATACTAGGGTTGCACATCACCTGTACACTAAAATTCAATAATATTTTTTCAGTTAAATAGGAATTAAAGCAAGCTGGGAATGTTTATACATCGAAAGTTATATACATTTCGATGCATTTACACATATATATATATATATATATATATATATATATATATATATATATATATATATATATATATATATATATATATATATATATATATATATATATATATATAATATATATATATATAAATGATTATTGCTTTGTATATTCCAGCCATCAATAATCCCTCACTCACTGGCGTCAGAATTAGCTCTTAGATGCCGTGATGGATTTCAGCTCTCTTAGTCAGGGATAGAAATTTATGAGCCAGCATGAAGAATAAGGATATTATTTTAGCATAAAAGAAGGTGGTGACGTGCGTAGGGTATTAATTAATAATGTTGATTGATGAAGACCATACGCTGTGGCCTTTCTCGAGAGGTTAATGCAAGAGAAAGCAAAATAGAAAAAAATATATTTAAAGGTAGTTTTAAGCAAAGCAAGCACACTTGTGTGTACATTTTCAGTACAGTCACCCACCCATACATCCACACACACACACCCACACACACACCCACACCCAGTGAAGAGGCGGGGGCCAGGAGCTATGACTCGACCCCTGAAACCACAACTATGTGAGTACAACTAGGTGAGTACACACACATACACACCACACACACACACACACACACACACACACACACACACACACACACACCCTCTCTGACTATATTATTGTGTTCTGAAGCTCCAACACAAACATGTTTTCCTTGACTCTCCTGGAATGTGACACTCACTTCAAATTTATTCTTGTTTTCGTCGCAATCATCACTTTATCCACTCTACCAGTTTCCTTATACTGCATGATGGAAGACGTCACAAACATCACTCATGCACTCCCATGTACTGCATGATGGAAGACGTCACAAACATCACTCATGCACTCCCATGTACTGCATGATGGAAGACGTCACAAACATCTCTCAGCTACATCCTTACATTGAAGACACGACAACAACCCTCTAAGGGAACTGAAGAGGATATCAACTTGTATAAATTAAGCAACACTTAAGTGAAGCAACTAAAAATAATTGGGAATGTGAATTACTATTGCAATTCCATTAAAGTTGCTTTGCCACTTGCTCAAATATAACTAAAGCAAAATTTGTCAAGTGTGCACATGTACTGCTGACGAAGGTCACCTGTTCATGGAATTAAGGAAATATATCAGAAATAAAATCTGAGGGTATTTAACTGCACCCCAAAGAGATAACACATGCTAATGCATTCCTAATAATTTAACATGCGTCAATACTCACCTTTTTTAGCTATGGTAGTAAGGTGAGAGCGTAGTATCTGAGTAGCTTCCACATCATCAGTCATTCATAAGATCATAATATAAAAATAAAGGAACACTGCAGTAGGTCTATTTGCCTGTGTTAGGCACGTCCAACACCAACTCGTTTATACCCGTCCAACCTATATTGAAGCTATCCTAGCGTCAGTGACGCTACCTGGGAGTTAGTCCCACTCATTTACAACTTCTACTATCAAACCAGAATCTTTCTATATTCTTTCTAAATTCATGGTACAGTTTTTTTTATAGCGAACTCAGCTCTCATACTACGAGTCCGTGGTTCGATCCCCGACACGGGTGGAAATATTCGGCATATTTCCTTACAGCTTCTGCCCCAGTTCACTTAGGAGTAAGTAGGTACCCGGGTGTTAGCCGACATTTGTGGGTGGCATCCTTAGGGGTTAATTAGTATACCTCAGAGCTGGGCTTCGCAGTGAGACGAGGCAGAATAACTGCTCATACCCTGTAAAAAACATACTGCACATTTTGTCTGTATTGTTCGCTTGTTCTACATAAGACTTGTACGATATTCGCTGTTCAGTTCACAAAACTCACAATCAAAAATTTTTTTTTTTCAGTGCAGTATTTTTCTCATTTCATTTTAAATTGAGAAAGAAAATTGTTTAGTTCACCCTTGTTTACAGAGGTAGCGAGGGTGACTTACGGTGCCTCAGTACACCACTGCAACCCCTGTTTACTGAGGCGTCGAGGAAAGATTGACGCGACTTTGCACATCGCTGCAATCTTGCAGGGACAGGCAGGGTAGCAATATTTTTTTACGACTGTGGTTCAGTGAGGGGAATTGGGACGGGTGAAACATGCTATAACGTCTTGCGGTTGACATAACCTGTTGCCTCCAAATGGTCATCTTTTCGCTCCAGTCAACACACGCTGAACACCCAAGCAGTAATGGCATTTGCGGTTGTTTACAGTGAGTTGGGTATATTGCAGTAGGGAGTGCTGAGAGGGAAGAAAACTGCCATTAAAAAAGTCATTTTTTTGTGTAGATTTGAGGCTCTAGGACGCCTTGGGATACTTGAGGCTCTAGGACGCCTTGGGATACTTGAGGCTCTAGGACGCCTTGAGATACTTGAGGCTCTAGGACGCCTTGGGATACTTGAGGCTCTAGGACGCCTTGGGATACTTGAGGCTCTAGGACGACTTGAGATACTTGAGGCTCTAGGACGCCTTGGGATACTTGAGGCTCTAGGACGCTTTGGGATACTTGAGGCTCTAGGACGCCTTTGGATACTTGAGGCCCTAGGACGCCTTGGGATACTTGAGGCTCTAGGACGCCTTGGGATACTTGAGGCTCTAGGACGCCTTGGGATACTTGAGGCTCTAGGACGCCTTGGGATACTTGAGGCTCTAGGACGCCTTGGGATACTTGAGGCTGTAGGACGCCTTGGGATACTTGAGGCTCTAGGACGCCTTGGGATACTTGAGGCTGTAGGACGCCTTGGGATACTTGAGGCTGTAGGACGCCTTGGGATACTTGAGGCTGTAGGACGCCTTGGGATACTTGAGGCTCTAGGACGCCTTGGGATACTTGAGGCTTTTGGTACGTCTTGGGATACTTGAGGCTTTAGGACGTCTTGGGATACTTCAAGTAAGTTTCATATGGACCTCTTTGTCAAGCGATTTTTTTGGGGGGAGAGGGGGAATTCATGTGAAAAAAATTCATTCAAAATTTATCAGCAGATGAAAAAACCTTCATGAAGAAGATAAAAAAGCACTTTCTGTCTCGCCCAGGAAAAAAATATACCTCATCTTGGCAGTTATGGGGTTAAAGGTCTTCCATTTTTTTTCTTTATAAGCAATCATAAGAATCAAAGTTAGAATATCTAATATTTTGTATACTTTGATGGATGAGTAAGAAGTGTGCAACACTTGGGTATCTTTATATACCCATGTGCAACACATGGATGTCTTTGTATACCCCTGTGCAACACATAGGTGTCTTTATATACCCGTGTACAACACATGGGTATCTTTATATACCCCTGTGCAACACATGGGTATCTTTATATACCCCTGTGCAACACATGGGTGTCTTTATATACCCGTGTGCAACACATGGGTATCTTTATATACCCGTGTGCAACACATGGGTATCTTTATATACCCGTGTGCAACACATGGGTATCTTTATATACCCTGGTGCTGTATTTATATCTTATTTGTCGTATACTGTGTATTCTGAAGGTTGGATGTAAATCTGTAAATTCCAGGTCATGGTGGGGAATTTATAAATGCCTTTTGTCGCTTTTGTCATCGGGTTTAACGCAAATAAAAGTATTGATGATTGTTGACGTGTGAGAGCTATGGCGCTGATGTTTCATTTGCCTACCTGCTTTTATCTGTCTTTACGACTGTCTCTGTTTACCCTCTCTCTCTCTCTCTCTCTCTCTCTCTCTCTCTCTCTCTCTCTCTCTCTCTCTCTCTCTCTCTCTCTCTCTCTCTCTCTCTCTCTCTCTCTCTCTCTCTCTCTCTCTCTCTCTCTCTCTCTCTCTCTCTCTCTGGTGACCTGTTCTTAGCTCAGTGAAGACGTGTCTAGTGTACTCCCTGTGGACTGAATCAAGATGCCCCCTATTGAGCAACTTTACCAGCAGCTTAAGGAGGAATTGAGGGTAGCGAAGCTTGAGATACGGCGATTGACGGAGGAAAACAAGAGGATTCGTAGTAGTCCTCCTGTTGTGAGTCCTCAGGTCAAGAAGGTAACCTGGGCAGTGGCCGGACAGCATGGGACGAAGTTGAAGATCAAGAAGACGAATGGAGAGGTAGTAACGACGAAGAAGAAAGAGACTGCTGTGGAAACTTCGAACTCCTTTTCTGTGCTTCCAGACGAATGTGAGTCGACTACTGGGAACGTCACGACGAACTGTACCAAGGAAGGTAAAAACATTGTTGTTGTTGGGGATAGCCAAGTTAGATATATGGATAGGGCCTTCTGCTTGAAAGATAGGAGTAGGAGACAGAGGGTTTGCTTTCCTGGGGCTGGGATGGAAGACATTGTTAGCCGACTTGACAACATCATGCATGGTAATGGGATCAATCCTATTATCTGCCTCAGTGCTGGAGGCAATGATGTATCCAAGCGTAGAAGTGAGGATTTAGTTAGTAGGTATAAGGCAGCAATAGACATCATTAGGAAGAAGGGAGGAGCCCTGTTATATGTGGCATTTTGCCAAGAAGGGGTGTTGAAATGAATGGCTGTCCAGAGCGATTGGTATAAATTGCTGGCTGGACAAACACTGTAAGGATAATGCAGTCCCATTCATTGACAAGTGGGACCACTTCTATGGCCGAAATGACATGTATGCCAGGGATGGGGTTCACTTATCCAGGGCAGGTGTAGAATTTCTCTCTAGCTCAGTTGAGGATGTTGTTAGGGCTTTAAACTAGGATTAGTTAGAGGTATGGGTTTAGGAATGGTAAATAATGAGGGCCAAAATATTGATTCAGGCTTTGATATCATAAATCATAACAATAACAGTAATCGAGTGACACAGGGTAATGATAGTAACAGAAATTGTGTAAAACAAAAGCTGAAAAAGGTTCACAAGAAGATACATATCAATGTATTTTATACTAACTGTCGAAGCGCCAGAAATAAAATTAACGAATTACGTTTGGTAGCATGTGCTGGGAACTTTGATGTCATTGCAATAACTGAAACATGGTATAATACCAAGAGTCGGGATATGATTGCTGAGTGTCATATTCAGGGGTTTAAGTTGTTCCATGTAGATAGATATAATGGGAAAGGGGTGGAGTTGCATTGTATGTACGAGAAAATATAAATTGCTGCATAAAAACAGGCATAAAAATAGATGGATCATTAACAGAATCTGTTTGGGTAGAGTTTCTAGAAGGTCAAGAAAACTGATTCTAGGTGTAATATACCGACCTCCAGGCTTGGATCACGATAGAGGAGACTTCTTTGGGACGAAATTGTTAGGGCTTCTAGGCACAATAACGTAGTGTTAGTAGGGGATTTTAACTTTAGTCAAATTGACTGGACTTCTTTGACCGGTAATCTGGAGTCCAGTGACTTTATGGAAGTAGTTCAGGACTGTTTTCTGAAGCAGTGTGTGACGGAGCCTACCAGAGGTAATAATTTGCTCGACCTAGTCTTGTCAAATAAAGAAACTCTTGTAAATAATCTGGAGATCACTGAAGAGCTTGGAGCTAGTGATCACAAATCCATTACTTTTAATATTACATGGGAGTACGAGAATAGGGATAATACGGTAAAAGTTCCTGATTTTCGTTCTGCCGATTATATTGGACTTAGGGAACACCTGTCTAATCTCGACTGGGGTAATCTAGCTAACGATTACGATGGGATCTGCGTTTATGATTTGTTTCTTAATAATGTACAACGTGCACAGAGTATGTTTATTCCCCAGAGAGAATTTAGGTCAAATAATAACGATCCCAAATGGATTAACAGGAGGCTAAAACATTTATTAGGGGAGAAAAGAGGAATTTATAGGCGCATCAAAAGAGGAGATGTTAACCTTATTGACCAATATGTTCAGTTGAAAAGAGAAGAAAAAAGGGGATTAGAAAGGCTAAACGTGACTATGAGATTAAGGTTGCTAATGAATCAAAGACTAATCCAAAAGGGTTCTTTCAAGTGTACAGGACGAAGGTGAGGGAAAAGGTAGGACCTCTGAAAATTGGGAATGGACAGCTGACGGATAACGAACTGGAAATGTGTTCTCTATTTAATGACTATTTTTTTTCAGTCTTTACACAAGAAGACGTAAATGAGATTCCAGAAATTAACAATTATTCAGTTCCTGAAGAATTCAAATTAACTAATATTACTGTCACGAGGGACATGGTTATCAAACAGATAGATAAACTGAAGCAAAATAAGTCCCCGGGACCCGACGAGTTGTTTTCCAGGGTACTTAAAGAATGCAAAATGGAACTTAGTCAGCCATTAACGAATGTGTTTAATACGTCCATCCTAACTGGTGTTGTGCCAGAGATGTGGAAGATAGCTAATGTAGTTCCTATATTCAAATCAGGGGATAAGTCCATTCCATCAAATTACCGTCCAATAAGCCTCACGTCTATAGTAGGCAAATTATTAGAATCAATTATAGCTGATATTATCAGAAGTCACCTTGAAGAACATAATTTGATTAATGAATCTCAGCATGGGTTTACGAGAGGTCGTTCCTGCCTGACAAATTTACTGACGTTTTTCAATAAAACATTTGAGGCAGTAGACAGTGATAAAGAATATGATATAGTTTACTTGGATTTCAGTAAGGCCTTCGATAGAGTACCTCACAAGAGACTCTTAAGAAAGGTGGCAGCTCATAGTTCTAGCATGGATAGAGGCATGGCTTACCAATAGAAAGCAGAGAGTTTCCATTAATGGGGTCAAATCTGAATGGGGATTTGTCACTAGTGGCGTTCCACAAGGATCAGTTTTGGGCCCATTGTTGTTCATAATTTACATTAATGACCTTGATGAAGGAATTGCAAGTGACATGAGTAAATTTGCTGATGATACAAAAATAGGCCGTATAATTCATTCTGAGGAGGATAACAGTGAACTCCAGGAGGATTTGGATAAATTAATGTCTTGGTCTGAAAAGTGGCAGATGAAGTTCAATGTGGACAAGTGTAAGGTGCTTGTCGTTGGTAATGAAAATATCCCTCGAATTTATAAACTAGGTGAAGTTGAGCTTGATCATACAGAATGTGAAAAAGACTTGGGAGTCATGGTAAGCAGAAATCTAAAGCCAAGACAACAGTGCCTAAGTGTGCGCAATAAGGCTAACAGATTACTAGGATTTATTTCAAGAAGTATAAGCAACAGAAGTCCAAAAGTTATTTTACAGCTCTATACATCACTAGTGAGACCTCATTTGGATTATGCAGCTCAGTTTTGGTCTCCTTACTACAGGATGGATATAGATTCATTGGAGAACATACAAAGAAGAATGACTAAAATGATTTACAGTATAAGAAATCTCCCGTATGAAGATAGACTTAGAGCGTTGAATCTCCACTCTCTGGAGAGACGTAGAATGAGGGGAGATATCATCGAGGTGTACAAGTGGATGATGGGCATAAACAAAGGAGATATTAATAAAATACTGAGGATATCGAACCAAGTAAGAACCAGAAATAACGGATTTAAATTGGATAAATTTAGATTTAGAAAGGACATAGGCAAGTACTGGTTTTCGAACAGAGTTGTAGATGCGTGGAACAATCTTCCGAGTAGGGTGATAGAGGCTAGGACCTTGGGTGGCTTTAAAAAGAGATTGGACAAATATATGAGTGGGAGGGGCTGGGTTTGATTTGTGTCGTGAGTACGGGAATAAATTCTTAGGTAGTGGTGGTTTTGATAAGGACCTGCCTTGTATGGGCCAGTAGGCCTTCTGCAGTGTTCCTCCATTCTTATGTTCTTATGTTCTCTCTCTCTCTCTCTCTCTCTTCTCTCTCTCTCTCTCTCCCCACCTTTCGCCCTCTTCACTTTACCTTTACAACCTCACCTCTCATTCCTTTCCCCCCACCACCTTTTGTCAATTTTAAATTCAAGCAAACTTTACAAATAACTTTTCTTTCCATAATTTTTTGTAAACCATTGGCGAGTCCCGAGGGATCCATAAGACTTGTGCCTGCCCAGGGCACCTTCTATGTATTTTAATATAAATACTTGTACAACTCTTGCCGTGAAGGCCCCTGAGGAGAGATATTATCATATTTCTGGCATAATTTCTCCCAATATTTTTTTGTCTAAAGCCTGGGATTTAGAGCGATGCTTTTTTTTAACGTATGTGCACGGAAAAAATGCATAGTTTTTGGATTAAATGAGATTAGGTGCGTGATGTGAATTTTAGTCATATGTGCGTGATGTGTATTTTAGCCACATGTTCTGTCATTAGTTCAGAATGTCGCCAGGGTCATCACTTTCTCCAACTGTGCTTAATATCTCCAAAATCATCTTCGATAGCTGTGAATTCTACCGTCTTTATCATTCGTTCATAAGTTTACTGTCTTCTTTACCAGTGTTTCAAATTATGCAGTCACACACACTCCAGTCATAATAACTCCTCACTAACCATACCACTATCCCATCAGCACCCAATCAACATTCCACTACTATTAACCCACCAAGAAACCTACCATATCCCCCACCAACACCCAAATCATCTCACCAGAGAAGCATCTCAATGCACAACCCCACCAACATTCCACCAGCACCTCCCACCAGCATCCCCGCTTTCTCCCATCTTCCCCAACACATCCCCAACTTCCACCAGTCTCCTGGCAGCTCCAGAAATTACCTTGATCAATTTTGATTAAAATTTCCAGAGCCAATTCTCGCAGTCAATAAAGTATTGTACCACAATCTGTTAGTGAGATATTGTTGATGGAGGGAGAGGAAGGGAGAGAGAGAGAGAGAGAGAGAGAGAGAGAGAGAGAGAGAGAGAAGAGAGAGAGAGAGAGAGGGGGGTGTATTAATGGAAAGGGACACACATGCGAACCATTAAATCGCGTCGTGTTGAATCAAAGATCGCTGACGAAAGACAAAGTTCCCCATCCTTGTGTGGTCATGGTGATCCCCTAGCATCGTAGCCCCTAACAGACGTCACCGTGATCCTCAGTCCGACGTCACCGTGATCCTCAGTCCGACGTCACCGTGATCCTCAGTCCGACGTCACCGTGATCCTCCGTGGCCAGCGACTGCCGTTACTGCTCTCTCTTCTTTTTTCCTTTCTGCTTAAGGTGTTCCCGCTATATACAGTAACCTCTCTTATAAATCTCCTCTAGTGTGACTTTCTCATGTAAATACGACTGTAAAAAAAATGCATTTGAAAGTGAACCGCGGTGCTGTGAAGGCCTTTCAACGCGCTATTCCATGTTGTACTTAATTCTTCAGTCACAAAAGAAATTAGCTGTATATAGTGAAGCTATATATGTAAACGTACCGCAAGTTAGTAGAACCTCACAGGCAAGACAGTGATAGTGTGAATGATGGTGAAAGTGGTTCTTTTTCGGTTCATCTTGTCTCGGTGGGAGACAACCAGGGTGTTAAAAATTCTTTTTATATATATATATATATATATATATATATATATATATATATATATATATATATATATATATATATATATATATATATATGCAAAAGATCACAGTAAACAGGTGATATCAAAATATGCAAGACAACCACTATGAAAAATAAAGGAATTCAAGCGCTTTCGTGACTACTCACATTATCAAGGAACTATAAAGAAAACATGACAAGGAGGCTTATAAAGGGCAAGACTACACCTCACAGTCACATCATACTAACAGGACCACACCTCACAGTCACATCATACTGTGAGGTGTGGTCCTTGTTAGTGTGATGTGACTGTGAGGTGTAGTCTTGCCCTTATAAGCCTCCTTGTCATGTTTTCTTTATAGTTCCTTGATAATGTGAGTAGTCCTAAAGCTATTGAATTTTATTTTTTATAGTGGTTATTATATATATATATATATATGTCGTGCCGATTAGGTAAAACTGGTCAATTAGCAAGAACTCATCTTAAAATTAAGTCCTTTCTAAAAATTTCTCTTATACGTTTAAAGATATATTTTTTCATTTATGTTAATGTAAAATTTATAATTTTGTACTAAGAGAACCTTTGAAAACCTACCTAACCTTATTACAACAAACGCAATTTAATTTAGCCTAACCCAACTAAATATATTTTAGATACGTTAACATTAATTTAATAATAAACAAACACAATGAAATATATTTTTTTCGTTATGTTCAGAATGAGTTTGGCGAAATTATTGCATACACAAATTTTCGCTTGTCTTTTATGGCAAGATGAGCGTTGCTATTTAAGCCAAAATCGTAAGTTTTACCTAATCGGCACGACATATATATATATATATATATATATATATATATATATATATATATATATATATATATATATATATATATATATATATATATATATATATATATATATATCGTGCCGAATAGGTAAAACTGGTCAATTAGTAAGAACTCATTTAAAATTATATCCTTTCTAAAAGTTTCTCTTATACGTTTAAAGATATATTTTTTCATTTATGTTAAAAATAATAATTTTGTACTAAAAGAACCTTAGAAAACTTACCTAACCTTATTATAACAAGCGTAATTTAATTTAGCCTAATCCAACTAAATACATTTTAGATAAGTTTACAATAATTTAATAATAAACAAACACAATGAAATATATTTCTTTTCGTTTGGTTCGGAATGATATTTGCGAAATTATTGCATACACAAAATTTCGCTTGCCTTATTCGGCAAGAAAAGCGTTGCTATTTAAGCCAAAATAGCAAGATTTACCTATTCGGCACGACACACACACACACTTTTATATATATATATATATATATATATATATATATATATATATATATATATATATATATATATATATATATATATATATATATGTGTCCACCTCTGGTACAAACTGTGGGACCCAAAGCCTCGGAGAAGTGGATAAAAGGCTTCAAGGAAGAATATTTGGATTTCTTCCTGAAGCCATTTGAATATTCCACTTCTCCTACCACCCCATCTTATTTATATATATATATATATATATATATATATATATATATATATATATATATATATATATATATATATATATATATAGTATAAGTGCTTTATTAACAGACATAATACATTGACAGAAAACACAAACATGAACATGATTACATTGGTACAATATATCAAAGATTATGAATCTCTTCCAGCTCCTCCGAAGCCGGACGCGAGCCCAGTATGCAGCATGCATTTCCCCTCTGGATGGCCGCGCTGAGGCGCTGGAACATGAAAGTGGCTGCCCTTGGGTCCCTGGTGGTGTCGATGAGTCTGGAACCCAGTTCTTTAAGGAAACGTGTTGCATTTTTTCCCCATGATCCCAAGGTGGGTAGAGAACCTGCCAGTATATCTTACGCTGGAGAACAATAGCACAAAATACAGGACATAAGGGAAAATAAATGACACAGATGCAGTAGCAAGGACTTAATTATGCTGCATCAGTGAATCTCTTTGTCCACATCTTATTCTGATAAACATTACCTGTGTTGACAGGTCAGCTGGCAGGACGCCTCGGTCATACCACTAAGACCTCCAGTGACCGACTCATTATGCAACTATATGCATTGCATACATCTAGAGCAACCACGTGAATGTTAATACTAATAAATAATAATAGCAATACTAATACTACTAATAATAAATTAATAATAATAATACAATAAAATTAAATATATTGCACACACATGAACACGTTTCTTTTCGATTATCGTGTTGTGCCAATTTAGCTCATGTTTATGACTCGATTATGGACTAAGTATTACGCTTCATTAGACTAATATTATCCTTCATAATTTGCAAAGGCAGTGTTGCGTGTCATGATAAATTGGGCGTTTTTGAAAAAAAAAATTGAGTCGAGGTTGTGTTACCATCTATTGGCTTTAAATGTGATAATTCACCTCTGAATATTTGCTCTGCAGGAAACCTCTGAGTATCCTCATCTGCCTTGGATCAAACCTGATTGAATTCTGATTAACTCCCCCACCCCCCTGTGGGTTTAGCGTCATCATAAAAGCGTATTAAAGCGCGTCTCGAGGTTTAGTTCTCAGTCTGGGTGACCACAACTTACAACGCAGAACGGAAAGCTCACAACGGGAAGACAAACCTTATAAGGAGAAACAGAATCCTCCCAACGGGAAACATACCTCACAACAGGAATCATAAACCTCTTAACGCGAAACAGAAATCTCATAACCAAAGAAACAAACCTCACGAGAAACAGGAACCTCAAAACAGGGAATACAAACCTCTCATTAAAAAAAAGACCTCACAACGGAAAACGGAAACCTCACAACCGGAAATCCCACAAGGACATCAGAGCTCCTGAGGGTAATAACAGAAATATCCTGTGAATATGTATCGAAAATATAATTTGGAAGCTGGAAGCTCCCCGTTGTTATGAGAAGTTTTGTCTGGGCTGGAACGATACTTGGAACAACAGCTGGAAAGGCATATGGAACAATAATTGGAACGATCTCTATAACAGTAGAGTCCTGGAACGATCCCTGGAGCGATATTTGGAATGATCAACTAAATGAGTCCTGGGACATTCTATGAAAAGAACCCTGGAACGATTCCTGGAATGAACCCTGGAACGACCCCTGAAACTACCAACAGAACAATCCATAAAACGAGCCCTGGATCGACACCTGAAACGATCTCTTGAACGATCTCTGGAACAAGCTCTGGAGCGATTCCTAGAATAATCCCTGGAACGATTCATGAGATACGGCCGTGGAATAAGCCCTGGAACAAGTCGTGGAAAGTGTGCAAGAACGAGCCCCGGAACGAACGCTAAAAAAAAAGACTCCCTGGAAATGGAAAAAAAATTCATACACATGGAAGGGAATTTGCCAGCTCCCACATGCGTCCGTAATCCAGTAAAGCTGTTCCGTGAGGTAGTGATGAGTTTGGTGCCGGGGATCAAGAGGAAAGACGGAGGAAGAGGAAGCGCCGAGGAGAGTGTGAAACGGAGGATGAAGTGCAGGACTGGAAAGTGCATAAGAAAGTGGAGGAGGAAGGAAGAGGAGGCAGAGGAAGCGCCGAGGAGAGAGTGAAGCGTAGGAGGAAGAAGTGCAGGACTGGAAAGTGCATAAGAAAGTGGAGGAGGAAGAGGAGGATATTAAAAAGGAAAACATGTTAAAGAGGAGGAAAATGACGAAGGGATTGCAAGAATAAAGAAAAAGTGGATAAGATAAGAGGAAACGAAGTGTAAGTAGCCGGAAGTAGAGAAATGAATAGAGAGAAAAATAAATAAGACAATCAATGTGCAGTTTTACTTGCAATTGCTATAAAGAAAAGAAGCGAAAAGTGCGATAAAAGAGGTGGAAAATAGGTGTGAAACAGGTGTAAAAAAGTGTAAAAGAGAAGGGGAAATGATAGACAAAGGAACGAAGATAATAAACAAAATAAGCAGAAAGAGCAAACGAGGAGAATCAAACAGAAAAACAAAAAACAAAAAACTTTCTTACAATTTCTGTTCGAGAGAGTAAGTGTTTTCTTAATCTTTCTGGGAACTCCCTTCAAGGTGGGTGCCTTGATGCTTCTGAAGGGCTCTTGATGCAAGGCACTGGTGACTTGATACCACAACAGGGTTCTTGATGCAAAGCACTGTTACCTTGATACCACTACAAGGCTCTTCATGTAAAGCACTGGTGCCTTGATACCACAACTTAGTCAAGCACTTAAAGGAAAATTGGGGATTTTAAGTTGTCTAATGGGGGCTTTAAAAAGAATAGTGATCATAATTTTTAAAGTGGTGGAGGGGTAAGCCAACTGAAGGCCTCGGTCAGATGACCAAAACCTCCAGTGGCGGATCATAGGACTAAGACCCGCGTCAGGAAATACGTCCTGTTTCCTGGCAAATCCTACCTAACCTAACCTAGAGACGAAATAACTCTTTAAGACGTTAGTTCACTCTACTTAATTTACATGATTGTGTTGATCAGCGAGCGAGGGGAAGCTAAAGGCATATAAAATTTGGAGTGAAGTATGGGTGTAGAGAGAGACTGAATATACAGGACACCAGAGAAACCTAAATGAAAGACTCGGCAAGAGTTCAGAGAGAGAACATTAATTTAAAACGGACACACGTGCGAACTATTAAGAGGAAAACATTACGTGTTTCAGACCCAGCAATCATCATACACGTAAAATAAAGTTTTCTATTTACCGCTAAGTATTACGTCTTCCATAAGAGATACTGACTAAAACAACGAAAAACTGAAAATAAATATTTCCGGCTTAGGGCCGGAAACCACCTCATTTCCATATGGGCTCTGTGTCCAATCAAAATTTGCTCTCTGTAGGTTCTGCATATATTTAAGCTCACTACTCGCTGCAACTTATTGATATTGCAGCTTGCTTGACCAATTGATGCCTAGACGAGGCAGGCAATATTGAAATTGCAAATTGCTGCAACATGAGCTGGGGTTCACAGACTTGCTTCTCTCTCTCAGAGTTTGAGAAGGTGAGTGGGAATCTATTGAAAATGTTGCCGATTACAGAATCACTGGAATTACATAAATAATTTAGATATTATACAGTTGTTGTTGTAGTAGTTGTAGTAATAGTTACCGAACACTGACAGTGAAGGTTACTACGCGATTAAAGGAAAAAAAGAATATACAAAACAATAAAAACAAAGATAAAATCAACAAACAATAAAAACAATGAATCGAACTCTCAATACAAATAAATATTAACATACACCAAGTTAAAATATCCAGCATAAATTAAAATCCTTCTAAGAGTGTTGCACAAGAGCTGAATGTGTTCAATAGTTTGTTCATTGTTCCAGCATTTAAGAAATGTCCTCCCATAACGCACTGCATAACTATGAGATGTTTGAGGTATGACAGTCTATATTTAATAAGTTTCTTCTATAATTAAGCGTTTTTTGTGGAAAACAAGTTTTTCTTATAAAATACTAATTGTAGTATCAGCAGCTGGAAATCACGTGTGTGTGTGTGTGTGTGGTGTGTGTGTGTGTGGTGTGTGTGTGTGTGTGTGTGTGTGGTGTGTGTGTGTGTGGTGTGTGTGTGTGTGGTGTGTGTGTGTGTGTGTGTGTGTGTGTGTGTGTGTGTGTGTGGTGTGTGTGTGTGTGTGGTGTGTGTGTGGTGTGTGTGTGTGTGTGTGTGTGTGTGTGTGTGTGTGTGTGTGTGTGTGTGTGTGTGTGTGTGTGGTGTGTGTGTGTGTGGTGTGTGTGTGTGGTGTGTGTGGTGTGTGTGGGGTGTGTGTGTGTGTGTGTGTGTGTGTGTGTGTGTGTGTGGTGTGTGTGGTGTGTGTGTGTGGTGTGTGTGTGGTGTGTGTGTGTGTGTGTGTGTGTGGTGTGTGTGTGTGGTGTGTGTGGTGTGTGTGGTGTGTGGTGTGTGTGTGTGTGTGGTGTGTGTGTGTGTGTGTGGTGTGTGTGTGGTGTGTGTGGTGTGGGAGTGTATGAGTGAGAGTGAGCGAGCGCGCGCGACTGCATGTGTCTGTCTCCTTTCCATCACTAGTCGACTCTATCAGTTACCTCCAGAAGTTATTGGAACGGGGATCATCACATTCCGAGAGTCGCTTTGGATAAGACGGGTGAGGTTTCCGCAAGTCACACCAATGAAAATATTGAAGCTTGGACCTCTTTCCTGGTTTGAAGGGCGTAATGTTTGTGTGTGTGTGTGTGTGTGTGTGTTGCTGGAAGAGAGAACTGCGTACGCGTTTGAGTGCGTTTTCATATTCGTGTGTGTGACTGACTCTAATACATGCACTAAATCTTGGCAAGTTTGCCTCCCTAATGTATCTCGTAAAAGGATCGTTTGCATATATATTTTTATCTTATGCCGCCCTTTTAGTCTCTGCATCTCAAGAGTCGTCATTCTCTCCATCATTTTCGTCTACACTCGCGTCCCTTGCACTCCCTCATGGCCTGCTTTTATTTAAAACATAAACAATGGTCCTCTAGAATGGTTTCAGTTGACGTTTAAAAACAATCTGAACTTACTTTTGCTACAGCGCATTACAGTTTTTGTGAAATAGATCCCCACTGTAAACGATTTCACAAAGACAGTCATCATATATATATATATATATATATATATATATATATATATATATATATATATATATATATATATATATAGGCTAGAGTAATCCGACATATTTTCGTCTACCTACCTGTTCCTCCTCCGTTTCTTTTCTCCTCCTGCACTCCTCTATCTCTCTCTCTCTCTCTCTCTCTCTCTCTCTCTCTCTCTCTCTCTCTCTCTCTCTCTCTCTCTCTCTCTCTCTCTCTCTCTCCCTGCACTTTTTGTGATATCGAATTGAAAAACCTCAGTCGACTTTCCTCTCGCAAACCTGTACTAGTCACCTCCTTCACTATTCATAATTTATCGCGAACCCGCACACTAAGAGAACCCATGATAGTCAATTACTCTTCTTTCCGCTACTCTGCTTTATTTATGCGATTCTATTTACACCCATCTCCGTAAGTCCATTCATGCGCCTCTTCATCTGATTTCTCTTACACCCATCTTCTTCGGCTCATGTGTGTTTCTCCTCTTCCCCAACTCTAGATCATCTCTGCTCCTTCGAGTCCTCATACGCTCTTCGCTTCACACTCATTTTTATTAGTCACAAATAGTGGCTTTGTCTACTTCATTTCTTCTCGCTATCTTGGGATATTATATTATTTCTTCTCGCTATCTTGGGATATTATATTATTACTGCGCCATCCATGAAGGTACGGGGAGCCGTGTAGCTTTTCCTTACGCTTAATATGAGAATAAGAGAGAGAGAGAGAGAGAGAGAGAGAGAGAGAGAGAGAGAGAGAGAGAGAGAGAGAGAGAGAGACAGACAGACAGACAGACAGACAGACAGACAGACAGACAGACAGACAGACAGACAGACAGACAGACAGACAGATAGAGAGAGACTCAGCATCCCAGAATTTGATTAAACTGCCCCATCATCTGAGAGTGCTTGCTGATGGTGACACAGTAATAACCTTCTCCGAGCACTTGGGGAATTACCACGAAATTTTAAACATGCGAGAGGAATTGCTAGCGCTAGTTCTCCTATGCAGAAGAAGTGTTACTTCTGCAAGCACACGAATATAATATTAATATTGTGTTCCTCCGAGCGAATATACTGCAATGTTAATTTCCTCCCCGCTGGTGCGTCAGGTAACGCAAGTCTAACAATTAACGTTTTGCTCAGGCAAATTAGTTATATTTCGTGTAAGCGGCCTTTTCTATATGTGTAAAAATAAATATAGGATTTATATATGTGGAAAATAGTGCAGTGACACTCGTCACTACCTGACAGAAAAGTACTTTAAAATAAATCCATAAAGCTCTTCTCCACTAACCTTTTTTCTTACTTTTTCCTATATCTTCATGACCTTCTCGCTGTCCTATTCTTCCCCTGCTCTTATCCCGGCCATCCATGCCAGCACAGTAGTCTAAAAAAAATATACTTGCCCGGTGGAAAAATCAATAAAAAATCAACTCTGCAAATCATAGACGGAACAATAATCGTATTAATGTTGGTAAAATGTTAGTTAAAATGACATAAGTGCAACTAATGCGATACTTTATTGTGGCAACGTTTCGCTCTCCAGGAGCTTTGACAAGCAGCATTAGTTAAAAATACATTATTTTACCTATCAAAACAACCATTCACAGACATTACTGTGTACTTACGCTTCTCTCAGGTGTCGTGAGTAAAATTTATACTACTAAATGTGTATATACACACTGAGAATATACTTCATACTCTGATTTAGATAGAAAAGTATCCTTAATATTGTTATACATTACATCAGCCATGCTGCGAGATTAATGTATATATCCCATCTTAAGCATACTGATGAGCGAACTTCGCCCATTCTTTGCATTTCTGAACAGTGTAGAGGTGAATTGCTCTCTTAATAATGTGTATTCGAATGACATTAAATGTTGCAGTTATTAAATAACTCTATGGCTGATAGTGCTTAGAATGTAAGATGGCGGGATTTAATGGGTATTTTGTTCTAGATTTGTTTGCTGAATCAAATCTTGTCATTTTGGAAAATAATTTAATGTTTTCTTTGCGTGAAGGCCTCATGGTTATTGTCCGTGAGAGAGAGAGAGAGAGAGAGAGAGAGAGAGAGAGAGAGGAGAGTATGCATGCATGTGAGTGCACACGCGCGCGCTCTCTTGTGAACGCAGACGCGTGCACGTTTACGCATCTGAGCAAGGAGGAACAAAAATAATATAAAAATTCCTGATATTTTACAAATTGATGTTTGAAAAAACAGAGGAAGAAAGAAGGAAAAAAAAATAATGCAATCTACGTCACACAAAGATATTTGCCAAAAATATTCGCCCTCGTTTATACAAATTTGCAAGAAAATAAGGCAATAAAAAGCTCTTTTCCTTCTTGATATATCTCACTTTGTCACCTAATATATGCATAATTGTAAGAGGCAGCGGGCGGAACACCACCATGGACACAAGGCAGCGAAGAAAGACGAGAGAGAGAGAGAGCAGCCGGGAGGAAAGGCAGATAAAAGAAGACATTGAACGGAAAAAAAGAGAAAATGTACAGGTAAGGAGGAAAATTTAATATTAAAAAGAGAAAATTCGGTAATTAAAAACGAAAGTGAGCATACAAAAAGGGAACAATGAGCAGGGAGGAGAGTAAATGAAGAGGGGTTGCAGGTATAGAGAGAATAGGACCGAGGATGAGGGGAAGAAAGGGGAGTGCAAAAATACAGACAAATGAATTTAGGGATAAAAGACCCAGGAGAAAGTTATCTAATGCTCTTAATAGTATCATAACTCCATTAGGAGACGGCGGATATTAAAGTACTCGAAAGGGCTTATTGTAATACCATAATATATATATTGTAAATATATAACTGACTAATGTTTTTTTTTAGTAAAGTGATAAGTAAAAGAATGAACAATTATAGAACGAGTGAGAGAGAGAGAGAGAGAGAGAGAGAGAGAGAGAGAGAGAGAGAGAGAGAGAGAGAGAGAGAGAGAGTAGATGAATGGGGAAACTTGTACAAGGAGTCAGGGGTCGGTCAAATGAAGAAAGATTGGAACACTTTCCTGTAACGTTAGAGAAAGAGAAAAATAGAAAGCCCAGATACGTAGGGCAATTCTTATATTTGTACACATTTAAACGAGATTTATTATTATTATTATTATTATTATTATTATTATTATTATTATTATTATTATTATTATTATTTTTATTATTATTATTATTATTATTATTATTACAGTTAGGAAGCACTAAACCGGGGTCATACAGCAATTGGGCAATGGAAGGTAATCGGGTTTGATTCGAGGATGAGGAGGCTATTTTCATTTTCTTAGATATGAAGCCCTTGGCTAGCACCACTGCACGACCCTAGAAGGGATAGCAAGGGTTGCAAAATAAAAAAAAAAATAATAACTGAAGAGATAATAAGAAATATGAAACGAATTACATCAACGAAGCAATAATAATAATAATAATAATAATAATAATAATAATAATAATAATAATAATAATAATAATAATAATAATAATAATAATAATAATAATAATAATAATAATAATAGATATGCTTCGTGGATTTGACAAATACAATATAAAACATTTATTAGGGGAGAGAGAGAGAGAGAGAGAGGGAGAGAGAGAGAGAGAGAGAGAGAGAGAGAGAGAGAGAGAGAGAGAGAGAGAGAGAGAGAGAGGGATAAGACACTTGTCATTCAGAGAATCCCAAGGCATCATTACGGTACACAAAAAATGACCACAAGTTTTCAGTGACGAGACTGAAGGCTCTGCCAAGTTGCTTTCCGCTCCTCCTCGGCTTCATTAGCGCGTCGGAATCTTTTGCGCGAGTGAGCGAGGCTTCACACAGGAATCATCTCAAGAAAGAGCAAATTAATTTCAGTAAATAAGAAAAAAGAAGGGGGCAGGCAATATTTCTCAATGTCCTAATGGACGAACCGAACTTTTTCTCCTGACTTCTTGAGAGTAAATTCCATAAGTTTGGGAAAGGGAAAACCCCCCATTTATACCCCCTCCTTTTTCCAGAAAGAGCTTAAAGGTTTTATTGACCAATAAAATTTGTCTTTCAAGAACATAATCACATAAATAAAGGATTAAACAAGATTTTTTCATTTTTTTTAAAAGAACGTTAGTAAATAATGAGTCAGTATCTACATTAGCCATGGTGAATAATTAGACAAGTGAAAAATCTTGGTATCTTTATTTGTAGACGCTTCGCCATGAAGTACCTTTATCATTACAAATTCAAGGACAGTGTCCTTGAATCCTCATTGATAAAGTCACTTGATATGAGACGTCTACAAATAAAGATACCCCAGATATTGCACAGGTGTCTAAATCTTCATATTAGGTGAGGTAAGGTGTGTCGGGAAACTGGGCAAATGTTTCCTGACGCGGGTCTTAAGTCATATGACGACCCATAACGAGGCCTTCCGCTGGCTTACCGGTTCACCCCTTTAAAAATTATGGTTATGATCATACACATTAGATATATATTAATATATATTAATTTATCTTATAGGTATAGTATACTATTCATGTCCTGCATCAGACATACAAACTGACCCTTCATAGATCAAAGCATGGAGAAAAACAACAGCCGTGACCTCTATTGGTGGTGACCAGAGATCGCAGAGGTTCAGGATGTATCCTGTATCTGTAATAAATTTTAGGGGGTCATCGCCCCCGCTGTCCGGTCCTAGACCGTGCCTCAAAATCCAGGTGTCAGCAGCCTGAAAAGAATTACTTTTTAAATATGTGAGGAAATTTATGTATTAGAAAGCAGAGACATTACTCTCTCTTGTATTTCTGGATGGCTTAGAAAAGGATCATCAGCACAGTAATGAGAGACTAAGATGAGAAAGAATCGAGCCTCCAGCTTTCCTACGCTTAAGAACCTACAGGGGTTTAGCTCTTTATAAAGCACAATACAATCCAGCGGGCTTATGGGGAGCAGTTTCCAGTATTTCCCAAAACATTAAAACAAACTTAAGCACTTGAAGAAACTCACTCGGTGAGGACGATGGAACTCTCTGCCGAGGAAACTGTCACTTGCAGTTGCGCTCGGGACCGTAAGTTCGTTTTTACCGGTAATTCCCGCGGGAAAACGAACTTAATGACTCGAGCCGAGACGCATTAGCACGGACCAAGGGGATCCCAGCCTGGAGGAAATGTCCAAGCATTTCTGCCAAATAGCCAGTTGAGGCGATTTAAAGTATTTTCTGATAGACCTTGGAGCCTCCTCCTCCTCCACCTCCTGTCCCCCCTCCTTCTCCATCTCCTGTCCCTCCTGCTTCTCCTCTTCTTATTTCGCTCCATCTTCCTATTTCTTCTTCTCCGCTTGCTCCTCCTAATCCCACTTTGGTCCAGCGTTTCTTGTGCTTTCTATTTTGGTTTGGTTCATCAGATTTTTTCATCTTTTAATGTTTTCTCTAATCAAGTTTTTATTAATAGATATAATGTAATAAAAACGCTCGCGTACACGCGCACCACACACACACATACACACACACACACACACACACACACACACACACACACACACACACTAACCATCAACACCTTCAATACTAAAGGGGCGCACCAACACGGGAACAATTAGCACCCAACTGAGCTGTAAGCCTAAAGTATCTTCTGGTGAGCTGATCCCCTCTTGCTAATTACCACTGGGGTATGAGGAGAGGGGAAGAGCTCAGAGAGAGAGAGAGAGAGAGAGAGAGAGAGAGAGAGAGAGAGAGAGAGAGAGAGAGAGAGAGAGAGAGAGAGAGAGAGAGAGAGAGAGAGAGAGAGAAAAGAGAGACACACAGACAGACAGAGGAAAACAGACAGACAGACAAAGAATATGGAGGGAAACAGAGGTTATGATAGAGTTAGAGACTCCTACTAGGAGAATGTAGAAATTCATCTCCCTAGTTAGGACTCTATTTTCCTTATCTCTATTTCTTCGTCTCACCCCTTTTTTTTCTTCATAATTCTCTCTTCCCTCTCCCCGCATCTGTTCCTCCTCTCTCCGTGACCCTGCTACCACTACTACTACCACTACTACTACCACTACTACTACCACTACTACTACCACTACTACTACCACTACTACTACCACTACTACTACCACTACTACTACCACTACTACTACCACTACTACTACCACTACTACTACCACTACTACTACCACTACTACTACCACTACTACTACCACTACTACTACCACTACTACTACCACTACTACTACCACTACTACTACTACCACTATTACTACTTATAATAATTCATTCTCAGAAAAAGTGTATAGGCGATACAAATTTTGCTACAAGCCCATAATTTTATGCTTAAAATAAAAAGTTATATATATGGAGTCTATACTGAGCATCGGCTTTACGTTAAAAATAAACTTTTACGATTTCCAAAGTATTCGCTTAAAACTATGAAGATTAGAGAGGAAAAGTTTTATTTGTACTTCCTGACTCTTGAGTGAGGAAAACATAGCTCTTGTACCCACTGTATAACTAGCATATAGAATATGATAGCAGCACACTACTAATAGATCCAATTTTGGCTGCATATATATATTTTTTTTATAACGTTTACAGACTTATCATAAAAATAAATTTATAGCAGGAGACTAGTAGCATGTAGGGAAGCTGTCGGGTACTTAGGTCCCTAAGTTGTACCTATCCTGTACAAGGGTTCCTGAAGAAAGTACTCAGGTGAGAAAGCCGACATGACCACTACACGAAGCAATGATTTCCCAGATTTGTTAAATGGTGACGGTGAGCTAATAGCAAGACTTGTAAACAATGGTTGGTCTTGGGGATCAGATGAATTTTTGTCCATATACAAGAAATAATATTATTATAATCATGGGGGAGCGCTAAGCCCGTAGGATTATACAGCATACAAGAAATATACACCACAAAATTATGGCTAGTAAAGTGAATGATTTGAACATTAAACATTCCTATGCAATGTCTGTGTCACTACACAAATAACCCGCACACAGGAGACCAAAACTTAGGACGACGTTTCGGTCCAACTTAACGAATTTATGTGACTAGTTGATGATGCAGTCGGACCGAAATGTCTTCATAAGTTTCAGTCTCTCATATTTGCGAGATATTATCGTATTGTTCCAATCACACTATTGTGCCATTTTGTTCTTCAATATCTCTGACGTTTCGAAGCCTCGAACACAACTGTTAGAGAGAGATATTGCTCAAGAACTACATATATATAGTCTAAATGTTAACGATTTACACTCGGCTATATAATAAATATTTCCTTCAAGGGCGAGAATAACATTTCTTTTTGGATATTTACAGCCTTAAGTGCTGTAAGTATAGTGGCTGCACTCTGAAGGACGAGTGGAGATATGTTGCAGTTTTTGGACTCGAACGTAGGCACGTCTACGGGAAGATAGTGATGGTGTGAATGACGATGGAAGTGTTTCTTCTTTTTTTTGTGGGAAAAGACAATTAACGACGTAAAATTCAGGTTTCTAGGCTTTTAAATGTTTTGAAACACTCTGAAACGACAATCGCAGCAAATTACCGACAATATGTTAGATAAAAGGACACAAGTGCAATTAATGTGGCCTTTTATTGTGGCAACGTTTCGCTCTCCAGGAGTTTTCTGAAGATAAATACGTAATGGCCACTGCTTATTGGTTTCACAAAGCTCCTGGAGAGCGAAACGTTGCCACAGTAAAATGCCACATTAGCTGCACATGTGTTCTTTTATCTAACAAAAGTTGTGTCAACCAAAAATATCCGTTTTTGAAATGCTCTTAAATTATTCTAAAGCTAACAATCGAGTTAATGTCTTAAAGGTCTTAAAGGCCTGAGCTTTAATGTTTAAGGTCCTCTGAAAGGCAAGGAGACCTGAGGTGTGAACTCAAGTAACCCAAAGTAACTGGTACCTCGAGGCAAGGAGGAGGTGTTTAACCTCAAAGTAACCAAAGTAACGGTTCGAGCAAGAGCCTGGTGTAACCTCAAAGTAACCCCAAAGTACTGGTACAGGCAGAGCCTGAGTTTGTAACTAAGCCCCAGTAACTGGTTCACCTCGAGGCAAGGAGGAGCCTGAGGTGTTGTAACCTCAAAGTAACCCCAAAGTAACTGGTTCACCTCGAGGCAAGGAGGAACCTGAGGTGTTGTAACCTCAAAGTAACCCCAAAGTAACTGGTTCACCTCGAGGTAAGGAGGAACCTGAGGTAACCAAAGTAACCTCATAGTTGAAGGAATGTGGGATGCGCTAAAATGCGTGACACGTAACGGGTTCTGAAAGATCAGACTTGTGGAAAGCTTAAGATTTTCCCCACTCCTATGTAAGAAATAACCCACTACTGTAAACCACTTAGCTCACTTATGTAAAACTTAACCCGCTTATATGCAATGCAAGACTTAACCAACTTCTAGGCAAGACTTAACCTACCTATATGTAAGACTTAGTTTCAAGTTATAGATTACAAGGGAGTTAACAGTACGCGAAAATTCACATGAAATCATGTATTTGTATTGACATTGCTGTATGAGTCGAGTCGCAGCTCCTGGCCCAATCTCTTAACCTCATAAATGGTTATAAAAATTTAGTGAGAGCTGGTGTGTACTCACCTAACTGTGATTGCAGGGATCGAATCATAGCTCCTGGCCCCGCCTCTTCACTGGTTGCCACTAGGTCCACTATCTCCCTGCTCCTTGTGTGTGTATGTGTGTGTATGTGTGTGTGTGTGTGTGTACGTGTGTATGTGTACAACATTAGCAGGTTTCAGAACGCTCAGACGTCATTAAAAACCAACCTACACAACTACCAAAGAAACCGAGACGTCGTCAAGACTAACACAAGAGTAATTAGATATAAAGAATAGAGAAGGGGAAGGTAGGAATCCCTAGGGAGGCCTGCTGGCAAGCTTGTACTAATTATAATGAATGATACATGAGCACATGTGTAGACAACTTAGGGAGGGGAGAGGAGGTGGAGCTAAGGAGAAAGCAAGACTGTCTTTAAGAGTGACAAATGAGTTATCACCATCATAAATTTTCGTTTTTATGGCCAATGCTGACAGGGAGAAAGCTAAAAAATATATATGTATAAAAAGTGAGTGAGCTAGTGGGGAAATTACTGGCGAATACTTACAGATACAACAGATACAACAGATACAACAGATACGGGGAAAACTTGTAGTAGTGGTGTTTTGCATATTTTTTTTATTGAATAAATTAGATTATTTTTTTTTACAAAATACTCTTTTACAGAATATTTTTTACAGAATACTTTTTTACAGGACATTTTTTGGCAGAATATTTTTTTCAGAATATTGTTTTACAATTTATTTTACAGAATATTTAAAAAAAATACATATTTTTTTTTACAATTTTTTACAGAATACTTTTCCACAGATTTTTTTTTTTACATTTTTTACGGAAGACTTTTTTTTTAACAGGATTTTCTTACAAAATATTTTTTTAGCAGAACTTTTTTTTCTACAGAATATTTACAACTTATTAACATATCACGACCTTTCTAAATTACAATTACGGTTGAATATAATTATTAAAATATTCAGGGCAGCATTGCTTGATCCAGTGTGATTATGCTTTATTGTTTGGATATATATATATATTTTTTTTTTTTTTTCAACAAGTCGGCCGTCTCCCACCGAGGCAGGGTGACCCAAAAAGAAAGAAAATCCCCAAAAAGAAAATACTTTCATCATCATTCAACACTTTCACCACACTCATACATAATCACTGTCTTTGCAGAGGAGCTCAGATACGACAGCTGAGAAAAGTCCCTCCCAGCTGTCACTATCTCAGACCCCTCCTTTAAAGTGCAGGCATTGTACTTCCCATTTCCAGGACTCAAGTCCAATTAAATCAATTAACTGGTTTCCCTGAATCCCTTCACAAAATGTTACCCTGCTCACACTCCAACAGATCGTCATGTCCCAAAAACCATTCGTCTCCATTCACTCCTATCTAACACGCTCACACATGCTTGCTGGAAGTCCAAGCCCCTCGCCCCCAAAACCTCCTTTACCCCTTCCCTCCAACCTTTTCTAGGACGACCCCTACCCGCCTTCCTTCCCTACAGATTTATACGCTCTCCAAGTCATTCTACTTTGATCCATTCTCTCTAAATGACCAAACCACCTCAACAACCCCTCTTCAGCCCTCTGACAAATACTTTTAGTAACTCCACACCTTCTCCTAATTTCCACATTCCGAATTTTCTGCATAATATTTACACCACATTGCCCTTAGACAGGACATCTCCACTGCCTCCAGCCTCCTCCTCGCTGCAGCATTGCAACCCATGCTTCACACCCATATAAGAGTGTTGGTACCACTATACTTTCGTACATTCCCTTCTTTGCCTCCATGGATAACGTTTTTTGTCTCCACAGATACCTCAATGCACCACTCACTTTTTTCCTTCATCAATTCTATGGTTAACCTCATCCTTCATAAACCCATCCGCTGACACGTCAACTCCCAAATATCTGAAAACATTTACTTCTTCCATAATCCCTCTCTCCAATGTGATATCCAATTTTTTTTTATTTAAATCGTTTGATACCCTCATCACCTTACTCTTATCTATGTTCACTTTTAACTTTCTACCTTTACACACTCTCCCAAACTCGTCCACTAACCTTTGCAACTTTTCTTTAGAATCTCCCATAAGCACAGTATCATCAGCAAAAAGTAACTGTGTCAACTCCCATTTGCATTTAATTCCCCATAATTTAATCCACCCCTCTCCCCAACACCCTAACATTTACTTCTTTACAACCCCATCTATAAATATATTAAACAACCATGGTGACATTACACATCCCTGTCTAAGACCTACTTTTACTGGGAAATAATCTCCTCTCTCCTACACACCCTAACCTGAGCCTCACTATCCTCATAAAAACTCTTTACAGCCTTCAGTAACTTACTACCTATTCCATACACTTGCAACATTTGCCACATTGCTCCCCTATCCACTCTATCATATGCCTTTTCTAAATCCATAAATGCAATAAAAACTTCTCTACCTTTATCTAAATACTGTTCACATATATGCTTCACTGTAAACACTTGATCTACACATCCCCTACCCACTCTAAAGCCTCCTTGCTCATCTGCAATCCTACTCTCTGTCTTACCTCTAATTCTTTCAATAATAACCCTGCCATACACTTTACCTGGTATACTCAGTAAACTTATTCCCCTATAATTTTACACTCTCTTTTATCCCCCTTCCCTTTATATAAAGGAACTATACATGCTCTCTGCCAATCCCTAGGTACCTTCCCTCTTTCATACATTTATTAAACAAAAATACCAACCACCCCAGCACTATATCCCCCTGCTTTTAACATTTCTGTCATGATTCCGTCAATTCCAGCTGCTTTACCCCCTTTCATTCTACGTAATGCCTCACGCACCTCCCTCACACTCACATCCTGCTCTTCTTCACTCCTAAACGATGTTGTACCTCCCTGGCCAGTACATGAAATTACCGCCTCCTTTTTTCAACGACATTTAAAAGTTCCTCAAAATATTCCGCCATCTACCCAATACCTCCAGCTCCCCATCTACTAACTCCCTACTCTGTTTTTAACTGACAAATCCATTCGTTCCCTAGGCTTTCTTACCTTGTTTATCTCACTCCAAAATTTTTCTTGTTTTCAGCAAAATTTCTTGACAGAGCCTCTCCCATTCTTTCATCCGCTCTTCTTTTGCACTCTCTCACCACTCTCTTCACCTTTCTTTTACTCTCCATATACTCTGCTCTTCTATTAACACTTCTGTTTTGTAAAACCTCTCATAAGCTACCTTTTTCTCTTTTATCACACCCTTTACTTCTTCATTCCACCACTCACTCCTCTTTCCTCCTGCACCCACCCTCCTATAGCCACAAACTTCTGCCCCACATTCTAATACTGCATTTTTAAAACTATCCCAACTCTCTTCAACCCCCACTACTCCTACTTGCACTAGCCCACCTTTCTGCCAATAGTTGCTTATATCTCACCCTAACTTCCTCCTCCCTTAGTTTATACACTTTTACCTCTCTCTTACTTGCTGTTGCCATTTTCTTTTGTCCCATCTACCTTTTACCCTAACTGTAGCTACAACCAAATAATGATCTGATATATCCGTTGCCCCTCTATAAACATGTACATCCTGAAGCCTACTCATCAACCTTTTATCCACCAATACATAATCCAACAAACTACTTTCCTTACGTGCTATATCATACCTTGTATATTTATTTATCCTCTTTTTCATAAAATATGTATTACTTATTACCAAACCTCTTTCTACACATAGCTCAATTAATGGTTCCCCATTTACATTTACCCCTGGCACCCCAAATTTACCTACTACTCCATCCACAACATTTTTACCCACTTTAGCATTAAGATCCCCAACCACAATTACTCTCTCACTTGGTTCAAAACTCCCCACACACTCACTCAACATTTCCCAAAATCTCTCTCTCTCCTCTACACTTCTCTCTTCTCCAGGTGCATAAACACTTACTATAACCCACTTTTCACATCCAACCTTTATTTTACTCCACATAATCCTTGAATTTATACATATATATTCCTTCTTTACTTGCCATAACTGATTATTCAACATTATTGCCACTCCTTCTTTAGCTCTAACTCTATTTGAAACCCCTGATCTAATCCCATTTATTTCTCCCCACTGAAACTCTCCTACCCCCTTCAGCTTTGTCTCACTTAAAGCCAGGACATCCAGCTTCTTTTCATTCATAACATCTACAATCATCTCTTTCTTATCATTCGCACAACATCCACGCACATTCAAACATCCCACTTTGACGGTTTTCTTCTTCTTCTTTTTAGTAAGCTATACAGGAAAAGGGGTTACTAGCCCATTGTTCCCGGCATTTTAGTTGACTTTTACAACACGCATGGCTTACGGAGGAAAGATTCTTATTCCACTTCCCCATGGATAAAATATATATATATATAATATATATATATATATATATATATATATATATATATATATATATATATACATTATATATATAATATAGCTTTCTGCACCCCTTCCGTCTATTCTCTCTCTCTTCTCTCTCTCTCTCTCTCTCTCTCTCTCTCTCTCTCTCTCTCTCTCCCCTTTTCCCTAGAGGGTGCCAACCTCACACTCTTAAGAAGAGTAATAAGAAGACTCTTGTCACACCGCTCCTATTTGCCATCCTCTTGCCTCAAATATGCTTCGTTTTATATTTCTCTCTTCACTTTACCTGATTTTCCACCTTCCACTTCTCTCTCTCTCTCTCTCTCTCTCTCTCTCTCTCTCTCTCTCTCTCTCTCTCTCTCATCCAGCTTTGACAGTGCAATAACTAATATTGATCTCACAGTGCAAGAAGAACCATAAAAACGTGGAAAGACAGGTTACAAATGGGTTCATATTCGCTAGAAATTGCTAGTTCTAAGGTGCAAGTTCTAAGGTACAAGTTCTAAAGTGCTAGTTCTAAGGTTCTACCTCCAGGGTGTTAGTTCTAAAACGCTAGTTCTAAAGTTCTAGCCCTAATGTGAACATTAAATATCGTATAGCTTTGGATTTTATTCCGTGAAGCGCTAAACCCGTGTGGGTCATTCGGCGGAATGATGGAGGCTCGATCCCCCGTCCATTAATCGTCCCCAGGCCTCTGATCACTCAGGCTATTGTTGAAGCAGAAAATTTTGTAGATGAAGAAATTTAGGCTTAATATCTATTTCAGCTATCGCTTCTCTAAGAGAAATGTTAGTCGAAGGCCAGTTATAGATAGGTTAGTTCTAGATATATTTAGTTAGTTCTAGGTATGTTTCGATAGTTCTAGATATGATTACTAGTTCTAGGTATGTTTGGTAGTTCTAGTTATGTTTAGTTAGTTCTTGATATGTTTAGTTAGTTCTAGATATGTTTAGTTAGTTCTAGATATGTTTAGTTAGTTCTAGATATGTTTAGTTAGTTCTAGATATGTTTAGTTAGTTCTAGATATGTTTAGTTAGTTCTAGATATGTTTACTTAGTTCTAGATATGTTTAGTTAGTTCTAGATATGTTTATTAGTTCTAGATATGTTTAGTTAGTTCTAGATATGTTTAGTTAGTTCTAGATATGTTTACTTAGTTCTAGATATGTTTAGTTAGTTCTAGATATGTTTACTTAGTTCTAGATATGTTTAGTTAGTTCTAGATATGTTTAGTTAGTTCTAGATATATTTAGTTAGTTCTAGATATGTTTAGTTAGTTCTAGATATGTTTACTTAGTTCTAGATATGTTTAGTTAGTTCTAGATATGTTTATTAGTTCTAGATATGTTTAATTAGTTCTAGATATGTTTACTTAGTTCTAGATATGTTTACTTAAGTTCTAGATATGTTTAGTTAGTTCTAGATATGTTTAGTTAGTTTTAGATATGTTTAGTTAGTTCTAGATATGTTTACTTAGTTCTAGATATGTTTAGTTAGTTTTAGATATGTTTACTTAGTTCTAGATATGTTTAGTTAGTTCTAGGTACGTTTGGTTAGTTCTAGATATGTTAGGTTCAGTGACTTTAAAATTATTGAACATCTTAGGACCTACACCACCACCCTTCTGCTGAATTTTCTGGCCATTTTCACCTTAATCAGCAGATATCAGAAATATTGCCGGAACAAGTTAAGAGATATTTAAGTGGAACCTGGTTCCCTGCCTCTGGTAAATGCCAGATCAAGCAGGCTATTATAGCTAAGAGAGCTATGTGGGCAAACAGACTGGTTGAATAGTGGTGTTAATATCCTAATCGTTGAAGCACCTTAAAAAGAAGAGTAATAGTCTGGTTAAACTTGCTGAGATGAAAGAAAAGAGATAGAAACCTGTATCAGGTACATCACAGGTATACAACAGGTATGCTCCTGCTTCTGGCAAACAAAGAGATTGACTCAGCAGAGTGGTCATTCCTGCAACATGTAGCCTACATAAACAAGTCAGTAAGAGCAATATTGCACCAGAACGAGCAGGTCCACTCTCCAGTGAGGGTCGCCAAGATGTTGTACTGTCTTGATGTTGTGGACTGATGTTGATGATATTGTGGGCTGATGGTGTTTTAATGTTGTATAAAGGTGGTGTTAATGTTGTGCACTACTGTTGTACTCGTGTTATGTACTAGTGGGCAAAACGTCTTCTAAATAACGGTGTTCTATACGTTGTACATCTCTTCCTTGATACATTTATCAGTACTAGTCATCATGTGTGGCATTCAGGTGTTGTTGACGTTGTGGCCTAGTGTTGCCTACCAGTGTTGCACAGTGGTGTTGTGTGTTACTGTTTCGTAATGGTGTTGCAGCGAGGCTGTGTTTGAGCTGCGTTGATGACGCGTCCTAGAAGCCAAGAGGAGATAACTCAACAAATAACACTTGAAAGCCTCGACACCTCAAAAGAGCAGAGAAGAAAACGAGCAGCGGAAAGACCTGGAAACAACGAAGAATATTGAATCAGACAAAAGTATCGACTCTAAAAGTGAAGGAAGGAGCTGAGGTCTTGACCCTGTCGCTTTATGTAGAACTTTTATCAAGGTAAACAGAGAGCGAAACGCAGACCCAACGTTTCTCCTAATGTCAGCAGTACAGCATCAGGATTCAGCAATGTGTAATAGGTCAGTCATGCTGGATCATATAGTGTCGTATAGTGTCGTATAGTGTCTCAGTATCGAAGAATTGCAGCAGACCAAGAAGCTATGTATTTACCATAGATGTGACACTCAACGTAGAAATC
Source organism: Cherax destructor (assembly GCA_009830355.1). Taxonomy (NCBI): domain Eukaryota; kingdom Metazoa; phylum Arthropoda; class Malacostraca; order Decapoda; family Parastacidae; genus Cherax; species Cherax destructor. Next base: position 119,545 of record WNWK01000500.1, read on the forward strand.
AATGTAAATAAGCACCGAAATACGACATAACTATATCATAACTGTCTATCAAGTACCACCCTGGTTTTTCCTGTCATACCTAACAGAAATACCATGACTGCGTAAATTTTCTCCAATGCTCACGGCAAGAAATTTTTATTCTTAAAGCTCTGAGTTTTTTTTTTTTTTTTTTTTTTGGGGGGGAGGGGTATTAGCGAGTGGGTCTGTATCCTGATAGCGGATGGAGGATCGAGCGTCCAGAACTTCTCATAAATAAAATTAACCCATTTCAAATCAGGGAACGGGTGGGGGTTAAACCTATGGAAGCGACTCCTAAAACAGAGTAGAAGGATTTGTTGGAAATCGTGGTATTACGATTTTGAGAGTTATAAACCCATTTTTTGCCCCCCCCCCTCTAACCCAGGATATCTTTCTTCCCCCTCCCTATCCCAGGATATCTTTCTTGCCCTCCCTCTACCCCAGGAGATCTTTCTTGCCCCTCCCTCTATCCCAGGAGATCTTTCTTGCCCCTCCCTCTACCCCAGGAGATCTTTCTTGCCCCTCCCTCTATCCCAGGAGATCTTTCTTGTCCCTCCCTCTATCCCAGGAGATCTTTCTTGCCCCTCCCTCTATCCCAGGAGATCTTTCTTGCCCCTCCCTCTATCCCAGGATATCTTTCTTGCCCATCCCTCTATCCCAGGATATCTTTCTTGCCCCTCCCTCTATCCCAGGAGATCTTTCTTGCCCCTCCCTCTATCCCAGGAGATCTTTCTTGCCCCTACCTCTATCCCAGGATATCTTTCTTGCCCCTCCCTCTATCCCAGGAGATCTTTCTTGCCCCTCGCTCTATCCCAGGAGATCTTTCTTGCCCCTCCCTCTATCCCAGGAGATCTTTCTTGCCCCTCCCTCTATCCCAGGAGATCTTTCTTGCCCCTCCCTCTATTCCAGGAGATCTTTCTTGCCCCTCCCTCTATCCCAGGAGATCTTTCTTGCCCCTCCCTCTATCCCAGGACATCTTTCTTGCCCCTCCCTCTATCCCAGGACATCTTTCTTGCTCCTCCCTCTATCCCAGGACATCTTTCTTGCCCCTCCCTCTATCCCAGGACATCTTTCTTGCCCCTCCCTCTATCCCAGGACATCTTTCTTGCGCCTCCCTCTACCCCGGGACATCTTTCTTGCCCCTCCCTCTATCCCAGGACATCTCTCTTACCCATCCCTCTATCCCAAGACATCTTTCTTGCCCCTCCCTCTATCCCAGGACATCTTTCTTGCCCCTCCCTCTATCCCAGGACATCTTTCTTGCCCCTCCCTCTATCCCAGGACATCTTTCTTGCCCCTCCCTCTATCGCAGGAGATCTTTCTTGCCCCTCCCTCTATCCCAGGAGATCTTTCTTGCCCCTCCCTCTATCCCAGGAGATCTTTCTTGCCCTCCTCTATCCCAGGAGATCTTTCTTGCCCTCCCTCTATCCCAGGAGATCTTTCTTCCCTCTCCCTGTACCCCAGGAGATCTTTCTTCCCTCTCCCTCTACCCCAGATCTTCCCTCTCCCTCTACCCCAGATCTTCCCTTTCCCTCTACCCTAGATCTTCCCTCTCCCTCTACCCCAGATCTTCCCTCTCCCTCTACCCTAGATCTTCCCTCTCCTCTACCCCAGATCTTTCTTTCCCTCCCTCTACCCCAGGAGATCTTTCCTTCCCCTCCCTCTACCCCAGGAGATCTTCCCTCTCCCTCTACCCCAGGAGATCTTTCTTCCCTTTCACTCTACCCCAGGAGATCTTTCTTCCCTCTCCCTCTGCCCCAGATCTTCCCTCTCCCTCTACCCCAGATCTTCCCCCTCCCTCTATCCCAGATCTTCCCCATCCCTCTATCCCAGATCTTCCCCTCCTCCAACCCCAGATCTTCCCCTCCCTCTACCCCAGATCTTCCCCTCCTCTACCCCAGATCTTCCTCCCTCTACCCCAGATCTTCCCCTCCCTCTACCCCAGATCTTCCCCCTCCCTCTACCCCAGATCTTCCCCCTCCTCTACCCCAGATCTTCCCCTCCCTCTACCCCAGATCTTTCCCTCCCTCTACCCCAGATCTTCCTCTCCCTCTACCCCAGATCTTCCCCTCCCTCTACCCCAGATCTTCCCCTTCCTCTAACCCAGATCTTCCCCTCCTCTACCCCAGATTTTCCCTCCTCTACCCTGATCTTCCTCCTCCCTCTACCCCAGATCTTTCCCTCCTCTACCCCAGATCTTCTCCCTCCTCTACCCCAGATCTTCTCCTCCTCTACCCCAGATCTTCCCCTCCCTCTATCCCAGATCTTCCCTCCTCCAACCCCAGATCTTCCCTCCCTCTACCCCAGATCTTCCCCTCCTCTACCCCAGATCTTCCCCCTCCCTCTACCCTAGATCTTCCCCCTCCTCTACCCCAGATCTTCCCTCCTCTACCCCAGATCTTCCCCTCCCTCTACCCCAGATCTTCCCCCTCCCCCTACCCCAGATGTTTCCCCCCTCTACCCCAGATCTTCCCCTCCCTCTACCCCAGATCTTCCCTCCCTCTCCCTGATCTTCCTCTCCTCTACCCCAGATCTTCCCCTCCCTCTACCCCAGATCTTTCCCTCCCTCTACCCCAGATCTTCCCCTCCCTCTATCCAGATCTTCCTTCTCCAACCCAAGATCTTCCCCTCTCTCTACCCCAGATCTTCCCTTCCTCTACCCCAGATCTTCCCTCCTCTACCCCAGATCTTCCCCCTCCCTCTACCCAGATCTTCCCCTCCCTCTACCCAAGATCTTCCCCTCCCTCTACCCCAGATCTTCCCCTCCCTCTACCCCAGATCTTCCCTTTCCTCTAACCCAGATCTTCCTCCCTCTATCCCAGATCTTCCCTCCCTCTAACCCAGATCTTCCCCTCCCTCTAACCCAGATCTTCCCCCTCCCTCTAACCCAGATCTTTCCCCTCTCTTTAACCCAGATCTTCCCCCTCCCTCTCATTACAACAGGGGATCTTAAAGAACTTAACAAATTTGTTGTTCATTGAGCTGGAAGTGCTAATTCCGTATTGTTTACACAGCCTGGGGAATGGGAGGTAATCAGATTTGATCCAAGAAAAGGGGTTGCTCCAATTCCTCGGATTAAGAGCCCTTCGCCATCAAGGCACTCCGCCTCTTCCTTAATGGGTGTGACCCCTTTCAAAGTCCTCTCTCATACACTGACTTAAAATCAGCTGACACTGACTTAAAATCAGCTGACACTGACTTAAAATCAGCTCACACTGACTTAAAATCAGCTGACACTGACTTAAAATCCGCTGACACTGACTTAAAATCAGCTGATGGAGGAAAACAAAAACAGCTGACTGAGCAAAAGAGGAAATTAAATTTATTTTGTAAGTGTTTTTGCTGACCTTTTTTTTACCTGAATATTGTTTGATTTTTCTTGTTTCACTGTTTGTAATTTGGACCACATATGTTTCTACAGCTTTAGAGATGCTTAAAGATTTATTTAAAAAATATGTAGCGATCGCTTTGTCTGTATTGTGTGTGTGTACTCACCTAGTTGTTGTTGCAGGGGTCGAGACATAGCTCCTGGCCCCGCCTTTTCACTGGCCGCTACTGGGTCACTCTCCCTGCGCCATGAGCTTTATCATACCTCTTCTTAAAGCTGTGTATGGAACCTGCCTCCACTACATCGCTTCCCAAGCTATTCCACTTCCCGACTACTCTGTGACTGAAGAAATATTTCCTAACATCCCTGTGATTCATCTGAGTCTTCAACTTCCAACTGTGTCCCCTTGTTGCTGTGTCCCATCTCTGGAACATTCTGTCTCTGTCAACCTTGTCAATTCCTCTCAGTATTTTATATGACGTTATCATGTCTTCCCTATCTCTCCTGTCCTCCAGTGTCGTCAGGTCGATTTTTTTAACCTCTCCTCGTAGGACATACCCCTTAGCTCCGGGACTAGTCTTGTTGTAAACCTTTGCACTTTCTCTAGCTTCTTTACGTGCTTGGATAAATGTGGGTTCCAAACTGGTGCTACATACTCCAGTATGGGCCTAACGTACACAGTGTACAGGGTCCTGAACGATTCTTTATTAAGATGTCGGAATGTGTGTGTGTGTGTGTGTGTGTGTGTGTGTGTGTGTGTGTGTGTGTGTGTGTGTGTGTGTGTGTGTGAAGTCTCCTTCAACGCTCTATTCTATCTATCACTCTCACTGACTCTCTCTCTCTCTCACTCAATCATATTTCAACTCTGCCATACTAAACCACATTTAAAACCGCTAAAACTCCTCCTCAACATCGTCCATTACTCCAGAAGTTTGGACAGGAATCTTGTCAGTCGTTAAGTAAAATTAATCTAAAGTTTGGCCTTCCTCTCCCTACAAGATAATTACAAACTCACATAATGTTCTTTATGTCTCAAGCAATCAGCTCAGACCCTCCCAGGAGAACTCAGTCTTACAACAGTAGCAGGGAAGCCACGATCAGACTTAGGACTCAGGGGAGCCTTAAGTCTTTTTTCAGGTCTCTATGACTTGTTCTTTTGTTTTCTCTCTCTCTCTCTCTTTCTACCCATTTAATATTTAAACCTTTGCTGATAAAGCCTATGTAAAAATTTGCGTTAATTATTTATGTTTATCCTCGACAGATTTTAACATTTAAAATCACTGCCACTGTTATCTGCAAATCAAATTCCAACTCTCATTATGTAAACAGATGACCATGCCAAATTAAACTTAATTTCTTCATAAATGAAAAATCCGTGCGCGCGTCCGCACGCACGAACGCACGCGCGCACCCAACCCACCCTTACAAAACACACACACACACACACACACACACACACACACACTATCTGTAGAACAGCAGTTAGTCAACTTTGATCCGAGGAAATGAAAGCAAGTTCAGTTTCAAGTTTTTGGGACAAAGCAAAGGAGGATCAGGGCCCAGGAGCCTGAGCTTAACCTTCGACGAAACCTATACGAGTTATATATTCTATGGTTATGTCACTAAAGTATTGAGCCCTTCCGGTATGACAGAGATCACTGCCAAGAACTGTCAGACTGCCAACGGCTGACAGTCCTTGGCAGACACTGTGGTGGAGGACTCTCGCACCCTCCACCACAGTGTCTGCTCCAGTTTACTAGCAATAATAACTTTAGCTCTGCTGGAATCAATCTTTTGAAGCTCCCGTAGCTACTGAACCCTTCATAGAACGCTTGTCCCGGGGGTCGATCCCCGGTACGGGTGGAAATATTAGGACGTGTTTCCTTAAGACACCTGCTCTCCATGTTCACATTTTAGTAAAATAGGTACCTGGGTGTTAGTCGACTGGTGTGGGTCGCATCCTGGGGACAAAATTGACCTAATTTGCCAGATATGCTCTAAATAACAAGCGGCTTTGTATATAGTAGTATGTCATTGATGTCAGCTAGGCCTGTATACCTTGTACATGTACTTGTAGAAGATTATTATTAGTATTATTATTAGTTGACGATATCCTCATTACCTTGCCGAAGTCTCCCCAGCTCACAATGGTAGATTTCTTCACTTTGTATGTGTGATGGAATATAGCAGGGCTTTGGTATATATGTAACTATCATATTAAACAGAGTAGCAGTATCAGCAAACTGCAAGTATATCCAACTTTATATTATATAATATAATCCCTAATCTTATGGCTACAACAGACAGGTTATTTCATCATAAGATTGAACAACAATACATGTCGCTCAGAAGTCTACAGAGATTCTGAGTAAACAAACAAGGGCGAGCATCAAGGTGACATAAATAAATAATATAAATATATAATATATAAATATATAAATATATATAAATATATAATATGTCCCATAGTGATGCAATATATTAGTCTGGTGAGGTAATCCCGCCACCATACACTCACAGATATTACACACGCGACCTCTTCATCTGCTCGCCACAGGCGGCTTCCTACCTAAAACCATCCTCTACTATTTCCTGACATACCAGTTGTTGCTATTACACGCTAACGTTCGCATTGTAACTATTACAAGCTAACGTGCGCCTGGGTCGTACCTCACCCACAAACATGGTGGGTCGTACCTCACCCACAAACATGGTGGGTCGTACCTCACCCACAAACATGGTAGATTACTGGTGGTTTCACTGAAATTTCCAACAGATAAATGCTCTTTTGCTAGCATATATATTATATTATATATATATATATATATATATATATATATATATATATATATATATATATATATATATATATAATACATACTATAATATATATATAATACATAATATATATATATATATATATATATATATATATATATATATATATATATAATATATATATAATATATATATATATATATATATATATATATATATATATATATATATATATATATATATATATATATATATATATATATATATCCAATGTTCTTGCTTTCTCATATCTTCCTGGTATATATTGTTTGTGTTCTTACCCCATTGTCCATTCCTCGCATATATTGCCAGTATTATTGCTCTGTTATCTCTTAGAAAATGGAAATAGCAAATAAATTCCCTCTAACTAACAATTTCCATTTGCTTCGCTCGATGTTTATAACCACGAAAGAATACAATTTCAAAATTAAATCCACAACCCCTCTTTTATTTTTCGACTTATTCCCACTTTACAAAGAAATTAGCAATTTTTCATAAAATATATATTTTTTTTTCGATAAAATTTAATATCTAAATGATTCCAACAAAACAGATTCACAGTTTTAAAAAATATAGAAGAAACATTTTGCTTCCAAAGAAAATAGTGAAGGTTTGTTTAATATAACTATTAATGAAGTGTTAATTTCGGGAGGGGTCATCCAGCACAAGGAGTGGTGGAGACTATCCTTTGTCCGTGGAAGGCTCGATCCACCGTCTAATAATCGCGTAAGGTGGGATGGGAAGATAGGAGAGATGGAGAGGATTTGTGGCGTGAATAGGCCTGCGATCGGTGATGGAGAGGGAGTGAGGGTGATGGGGTCGTGTGTGGGTGATGGGATAGGTGTGTGGGTGATGGGATAGGTGTGTGGGTGATGGGATAGGTGTGTGGGTGATGGGATAGGTGTGTGGGTGATGGGATAGGTGTGTGGGTGATGGGATAGGTGTGTGGGTGAGGGGATAGGTGTGTGGGTGATGGGATATGTGTGTGGGTGATGGGATAGGTGTGTGAGTGATGGGATAGGTGTATAAGTGATGGGCAGGTGTGTGGGTGATGGGATATGTGTTGGTGATGGGTAGGAGTGTGGGTGATGGGATAGGTGTGTGGGTGATGGGTAGGTGTGTGGGTGATGGGATAGGTGTGTGGGGTTACGTACGTAGGAGGGTGGAATGGGTGCTTGTAAATAAGAATCTAGCATCAGGAACCATAAGAGAACGTTCAAAAATGGACGCAAATGAACATGCATTCAGAAAAGGAACGTAAATACAAAAACACGTTTAGAAACGAACGTAAATTAAAATTCGTTCAGAAAGGAACGTCAATAAAATACGTTCAAGAACGAACGTTAAATGAGATTTGCGTTCAGAAAGGAACGTAAATGAACGTGCATTTAGATAGGAACGTAAATGAACGTGTATTGAGAAGACGCGCGAGGCAGGAGGTAATAAACCCAGATAGGAATACTTGGGTAATTTATTGACACTTTGGAGGGCAGCCCCTCCATCCTCCCTCCTTTCCTTCTCTCCTGTTCCTCTTCCTTCCTCCCTTCCCATTCTCTCTCCTTTCCTCCTCACCCTGCCTTCCTTTCCTCCTCCCTCACTTCTCCCCTATGTCCCTTCCCTCTAGTCTCCCTTCTTCCATCATACTGTACATCCCATCATTCTCTCTCCCTTCATCATGCCTTCCATCCCATCATTCCCCCTCCCTCCCTCTCCTTGACTCATTTTCTTCCTTTCTACCTAATATACACATACATAATACATACACATGCAAACATACATTCACACAAGTGTCACACACACACACACACACACACACAGGAGGTCCGGAGCTATGACTCGACCCCTGCAACCACAATTAGATGAGTACATACACAAAAAAATATCTATTATAAATATGAACAACTAACATATGTCATCGTATTATGAACTCGGCCCTGAAGCCTTTCAGGAAATTACACTGAAACTTTTCTTTTGAAAGTCAGACATCAAAATTATTTACAACACGCAATTAAATTTTCCCTCTGATGTTCCTACTTCAAAATTTTTAAAATCTGTTTTCCTCTATTAATAACTTGAATGTGTGAATGGAAGGTTTACATCATTCACACGGAGGGAGGGAGAGAGGGAGAGAGAGAGAGAGAGAGAGAGAGAGAGAGAGAGAGAGAGAGAGAGAGAGAGAGAGAGAGAGAGAGAGATTCAACTCTATCGAAGTTTGAAAAAAAGCTAAAGACAATATTTGACATGATAATTTTTTAAGAGAAGATAGAAGGTAGAGACGCTCGGCATGCTCACACCACAAACAACAACTAGGAAGACATATTTGACGACGTATAATTTTTGAAATGAAGAAGAAGGTAGACACGATTCCGAGATGGGACACAGGACAAGGGACACAACTGGAGTTGAAAACGACGATAAAATACAGGGGTTGGAAGATGAACTCAGAACTTGAGTTGTTGGAAAATGGAACAAGGAGAAGGGGAAAGTGGAAAGGCTGGATCCCGCACAGGATGTTAAAGATCTAGCAGAGTTGTTAAACCCTTTGGAAAAATTGGAGAGGGAAAGTGGACCATAAAGCCAGAAGAGGCGTAAACCCTTGGACTAAGAAATGGACCATAAACCAGCAAACCCAAAGCCACATATAGGTGAGTAGATATAGAGAGTTCACACACACACACACACACACACACACATACACACACACACACACACACACACACACATTCACTTTCCCTTTTCACTGAAACATTCCCTCACCCCATGTCTGTATCCCTTTTCCTTAGTTTACCTAATTCCTCTTCTGTTTCTTCTGCTAACCGACTGTTATTGTGAATTAAGTTACCCTCTCCCCCTCTTGCATCTCTTCTCCTGCTTCTCATATTTATCACAGTACACACTTTCCCCCCATCCCTCATTCACTTCTCTTCTCACCCCATCACACTCACTAAGTGCTCGCCTCTTCCACTCATCTACCATCCCCATCCACCTCTCCACTCTATTCCATACTGACCGACCCACCAGCATCAACACAAGATTCCTCTCCTAACTGGTCTCTCTCACCAGTCCCTACTGACTGTACTGTCCTTTCTAGTCTCCCACTGTCTATACGCGTAAAATAATGGAGAAAAATCTTTGCTGATCAACACTTCATTTGAACGTTTCGCTCTGTATATATCTTTACCACTCCAAAATTTCGACCTTCGAAAAGCTTTACGAAGTTACTGTTCCATCAGTGTGAAGCATTAATAAGTTATTGTTTCGCTCTTGGTAGAACTTTACGAAAATAACGTTACTCTCTGTTTAGAGTTTTTCCAAACTTCAAGAAGCTACGATCTCTTCTTCACCTCCACTATCTTCTTCATCAGTCAATTCCCCAGTCACCCCAAGAAACCCGATCGATAATAATTAAAAAAAAAAGACTTGAAAAATTAGGAACAATTTTAAAAGAAGAGATGAAGAATAAATGACAAAGTAAAATAAGTTTTAATTGACGATGCTACATAGAACACAGAGGAACTCAGTATATAACCATCAAAAACTAATAGAAGAAAAATAATGTATATATATATATATATATATATATATATATATATATATATATATATATATATATATATATATATATATATATATATATATATATATATATATATATATATATATATATATATAATTCTCTATTCATATGTTTCTTCAAATATTAATTATAAATAACCACCTTTACAAATGAACTAAAAGATTGTCCTTAGGAAATACACAAAGATAAAAAAAAAGAATATTTATAATGGATAGAGACGTAGGGAAGAGCTGAGATAAACAAGATCTTTCTGCCCTGTCACCTGACCCCGGCTGTCAGCAGGAACTCATATTTGCATTGTAAATATTGAAACTTTCCCAATAGAGGGGAAAGTAGGAGGATGATGGGTGAGGGAAGATGGGTGAGAGTAGAGGGGAGATAAATAGTTTGTTATATTTTTTGATGCCGTGAAGGGCTCTTGATCCACGGTGTTGGTACAAATGGATACACCAGCTGTGTGCTGCTTTCATTGTTTAATGTGAGAGGTACATAGGGAAAACTGCTTTGAAAAATAGAGGGGAAGGGGAAAGGAGACCTAATTAATGTTAATTTATGGTAAGCAGGAAATCTGCGGGGTTTAAATACAAGCAGCGAAGGCTCGATCCTCCTTTCGCTAAGCGTTGCTACCTAGATGTGTTAACTTAAGCTGATGTGAGGGTGCTACCTCGCTGTGTTAAGCTGATGTGAGGGTGCTACCTAGCTGTGTTAAGCTGATGTGAGGGTGCTACCTAGCTGTGTTAAGCTGATGTGTGGGTGCTACCTAGCTGTGTTAAGCTGATGTGAGGGTGCTACCTAGCTGTGTTAAGCTGATGTGAGGGTGCTACCTAGCTGTATTAAGCTGATGTGTGGGTGCTACCTAGCTGTGTTAAGCTGATGTGTGGGTGCTACCTAGCTGTGTTAAGCTGATGTGAGGTGCTACCTAGCGGTGTTAAGCTGATGTGAGGGTGCTACCTAGCTGTGTTAAGCTGATGTGTGGGTGCTACCTAGCTGTATTAAGCTGATGTGAGGGTGCTACCTAGCTGTGTTAAGCTGATGTGAGGGTGCTACCTAGCTGTGTTAAGCTGATGTAAGGGTGCTACCTAGCTGTGTTAAGCTGATGTGAGGGTGCTACCTAGCTGTGTTAAGCTGATGTGTGGGTGCTACCTAGCTGTGTTAAGCTGATGTGAGGGTGCTACCTAGCGGTGTTAAGCTGATGTGAGGGTGCTACCTAGCTGTGTTAAGCTGATGTGTGGGTGCTACCTAGCTGTATTAAGCTGATGTGAGGGTGCTACCTAGCTGTGTTAAGCTGATGTGAGGGTGCTACCTAGCTGTGTTAAGCTGATGTGTGGGTGCTACCTAGCTGTATTAAGCTGATGTGAGGGTGCTACCTAGCGGTGTTAAGCTGATGTGTGGGTGCTACCTAGCTGTGTTAAGCTGATGTGTGGGTGCTACCTAGCTGTGTTAAGCTGATGTGTGGGTGCTACCTAGCTGTATTAAGCTGATGTGAGGGTGCTACCTAGCTGTGTTAAGCTGATGTGAGGTGCTACCTAGCTGTGTTAAGGTTTTCTGATGTGTGGGTGCTACCTAGCTGTATTAGCTGATGTGAGGGTGCTACCTAGCTGTGTTAAGCTGATGTGAGGGTGCTACCTAGCTGTGTTAAGCTGATGTGAGGGTGCTACCTAGCTGTGTTAAGCTGATGTGAGGGTGCTACCTAGCTGTGTTAAGACAATATAATAGTGCCTCCTAGCTGTGTTAAGATAATGTGAGGTTGCTACTAACATGTTTAATGTTTCGAGAAAGATTTAGGTCTATCATCGTTAATTGCTCATTTGATAGAGAAAAAAACATGTATAACACCTGGATATCTCTATGAAGATACACCAGTTTGTTGGTATTACGTACCATCAATGTAAGTTACTGAGCTGCCTGACGCTGGTCTATCTTCTGTCACCAGGTTTAAATCGAGGCAATTTTTCCGAGAAAATAAATTTCGTGAGAGTTGAGAATTATCTTAAAGATAAAAAAAAAGGAATAATTGGTAAGTCGTAAGGTATGAGGAAGAAGCAACAGGTAACAGTACTCACCTAGTCGTGGTTGCAGTGGTCGAGCAACAGCTCCTGGCCCCGCTTCTTCACTGATCCCTACTAGGTCCTCTCTCTCTCTCTCTCTGTTTTATCATACCTCGTCTTAAAACTATGTATGGTTCTTGCCTCCACTACGTCACTTGCCCAACTATTCCACTTCCTGATAACTCTAACTCTGTGTGTGTCTATGTCTGTGTCTGTTATTAAACTTGTTTCTAGGTAAGATTGTGTGTAGATTCATGCCAAATAATTAAAAGAAAAAAAATAGAGGAAAATATCTTAGAACTTGCTGCTGAGATTTCAGATAATTAATGAATGAAGGTGACCAGTGGACACAAACAACTAAAACGTAGGAGAGGGGAAATTTATGAAGACGTTTCGGTCCAACTTTTACTAGTAAAAAAAGTGTATTGTTGCAGCCACAGTTTTGTGACTTTTGTGACCAAAGAATTAAATATGGCTAGACTGAGTTACACGAAAAGATAAACCCGTCTGAGTTGTTGAACTCAAGGGTATGTAAAGACTCAAAGCTCTGTGAACGGTGTGAATAAACGAGTTGAAGGAGATAGACAGAGATAGTAAGGTACAGACAGAGAAAAATTCATTTTTAATCTTGCTAAACAATGGTTTAAAAAAAAATGCAGACACATTTCCACTACTTCAGCTTCACGACCACAATCACCACTATCCTCTCCACGACGACCACCAAAACCACTATCCTCTCCACGACGACCACCAAAACCACTATCCTCTCCACGACGACCACCAAAACCACTACCACACTACTCGAACAATTAACTTGCTACCTCTACTTTGCAATCTGGTCGACCCCCCAGCTAGGCAGCTATGACTATGCAGCAACTAAATTAGTACAGCTGCTGGGCTTTATGTTGGATGCTCTGAGTTCAACGTGGATGATCAAATGACGTCTCTGTGACTTGCAGAATCTCATACTTTAGCATTCTGCGTGATATCCGAATTTAATAATAAAATTATTAATTTTCAATGTTTCACAAAAACGTGAAAAAGATATAATTAAGAACAAGAACTGGTTCGGAGTTTTTCTTAAAATTTATATATTTTTTTATTAACACATCGGCCGTTTCCCACCAAGGCAGGGTGGCCCGAAAAAGAAAAACTTTCATCACTCACTCACTCCATCACTGTCTTGCCAGAGGCGTGCTTACACTACAGCTACAAAACTGCAACATTAACACCCGTCCTTCAGAGTGCCGACACTGTACTTCCCATCTCCAGGACTCAAGTCCGGTCTGCCGGTTTCCCTGAATCCCTTCATAAATGTTACCTTGCTTACACTCCAACAGCACGTCAAGTCCTAAAAACCGTTTCTCTCCATTCGCTCCTATCTAACACGCTCACGCACGCTTGCTGGAAGTCCAAGCCCCTCGCAAACAAAACCTCCTTTACCCCCTCCCTCCAACCTTTCCTAGGCCGACCCTTAACCCACCTTCCCTCCACTACAGATTTATACATTTTCGAAGTCATTCTATTTTGTTTCATCCTCTCTATATGTCCAAACCATCTCAATAACCCCTCCTCAGCTCTCTGGATAATAGTTTTGGTAACCCAACACGTCCTAATCTCCAAACTACGAATTCTCTGCATTATATTCACCACACACATTGACCTCAGACATGACATCTCAACTGCCTCCAGCCTTCTCCTTGTTGCAACATTCACAACCCATGCCTCACACCCATACAAGAGCGTTGGTATAACTACACTCTCAACATTCCCCTCTTTGCTTTGATGGATAAAGTTCTCTGTCTCCACAAGCTCCTCAGTGCACCACTCACCTTTTTTCCCTCGTTAAATTCTATGATTCACCTCATCCTTCATAGACCCATCTGCTGACACATCCACTCCCAAATATCTGAACACATTCACCTCCTCCATACTATCTCCCTCCAATATATAATATATATATATATATATATATATATATATATATATATATATATTATATATTATATATATATATATATATATATATATATATATTATATATAGTGTTGTGTGTGTGTGTGTGTGTGTGTGTGTGTGTGGTGCCGATTAGGTAAAACTTGCGATTTTGGCTTAAATAGCAACGCTCTTCTTGCCGAATAAGAAAAGCGAAAATTTGTGTATGCCATAATTTCGCAAAAATTATGGCATACACAAATTTTCCCAAAATCGCAAATAATTTTACTTATTCGCAGATATATATATATATATATATATATATATATATATATTTTTTTTTTTTTTATTAAACATACGGCCGATTCCCACCAAGGCAGGGTGGCCCGAAAAGAAAAACTTTCATCATCATTCACTCCATCACTGTCTTGCCAGAGGGGTGCTTTACACTACAGTTATAAAACTGCAACATTAACACTCCTCCTTCAGAGTGCCGGCACTGTACTTCCCATCTCCAGAACTCAAGTCCGGCCTGCCGGTTTCCCTGAATCCCTTCATAAATGTTACTTTGCTCACACTCCAACAGCACGTCAAGTATTAAAACCATATGCCTCCATTCACTCCTATCAAATACGCTCACACATGCTTGCTGGAAGTCCAAGCCCCTCGCACACAAAACTTCCTTTACCCCTCCCTCCACCCTTTCCTAGGCCGACCCCTACCCCGCCTTCCCTCCACTACAGATTTATACACTCTCGAAGTCACTCTGTCTCGTTCCATTCTCTCTACATGTCCAAACCACCTCAACAACCCTCCTCAGCTCTCTGGACAATCGTTTTGGTAATCCCGCACCTCCTCCTAATTTCCAAACTCCGAATTCTCTGCATTATATTCACACCACACATTGACCTCAGACATGACATTTCCACTGCCTCCAGCCTTCTCCTCGTTGCAACATTCATCACCCATGCTTCACACCCATATAAGAGCGTTGGTATAACTATACTCTCATACATTCCCTCTTTACTTCCATGGACAAGGTTCTTTGTCTCCACAGACTCCGAAGTGCTCCACTCACCCTTTTCCCTCATCAATTCTATGATTCACCTCATCCTTCATAGACCCATCTGCTGACATGTCCACTCCCAAATATCTGAATACATTCACCTCCTCCATACTCTCTCCTCCAATCTGATATCCAATCTTTCGTCACCTATTCTTTTTGTTATCCTCATCACCTTACTCTTTCCTATATTCACTTTCAATTTTCTTCTTTTACACACCCTACCAAATTCATCCACCAACCTCTGCAACTTCTCTTCAGAATCTCCCAAAGCACAGTGTCATCAGCAAAAAGCAACTGTGACAACTCCCACTTTGTATTTGCTTCTTTATCTTTTAGCCCAACACCTCTTGCCAAGACCCTCGCATTCACTTCTCTTACAACCCCATCTATAAATATATTGAACAACCACGGTGACATCACACATCCTTGTCTAAGGCCCACTTTTACTGGGAAATAGTCCCTTCCCTCCTACACACTCTAACCTGAGCCTCACTATCCTCATAAAAACTCTTTACTGCTTTCAGTAACCTTTCTCCTATTCCATACACCTGTAACATCTGCCACATTGTTCCCCTATCTACCCTATCATACGCCTTTTCCAAATCCATAAATGCCACAAAAACATCTTTACCCTTATCCAAATACTGTTCACCTATATGTTTCACTGTAAACACTTGGTCTACACACCCCCTACCTTTCCTAAAGCCCCTTGTTCATCTGCTATCCTACTTTCTGTCTTACTCTTAATTCTTTCAATAATAACTCTACCATACACTTTACCAGGTACACTCAACAGACTTATTCCCCTATAATTTTTGCACTCTCTTTTGTCCCCTTTGCCTTTATACAAAGGAACAATACACGCTCTCTGCCAATCCCTAGGTACCTTACCCTCTTCCATACATTTATTAAATAATAGCACCAACCACTCCAAAACTATATCCCCACCTGCTTTTAACATTTCTATCTTTATCCCATCAATCCCAGCTGCCTTACCCCTTTCATTCTACCCACTGCCTCACGAACTTCCCTACACTCACAACTGGCTCTTCCACACTCCTACAAGATGTTATTCCTCCTTGCCCTACACACGAAATCACAGCTTCCCTGTCTTCATCAACATTTAACAACTCCTCAAAATATTCTCTCCATCTTCCCGATACCTCTAACTCTCCATTTAATAACTCTCCTCTCCTATTTTTAACTGTCATATCCATTTGTTCTCTAGGCTTCCTCAACTTATTAATCTCATTCCAAAACTTTTCTTATTTTCAACAAAATTTGCTGATAACATCTCACCCACTCTCTCATCTGCTCTCTTTTACATTGCTTCACCACTCTTTTAACCTCTCTTTTCTCTCCATATACTCTTCCCTCCTTGCATCACTTCTACTTTGTAAAACCTCTCATATGCTAACTTTTTCTCCTTACTACTCTCTTTACATCATCATTCCACCAATCGCTCCTCTTCCTCCGCACCCACTCGCCTGTAACCACAAACTTCTGCTGAACACTCTAACACTACATTTTTAAATCTATCCCATACATTTTCAACCCCATTGCCTACACTCTCACTAGCCCATCTATCCTCCAATAGTTGTTTATATCTTACCCTAACTGCCTCCTCTTTTAGTTTATAAACCTTCACTCTCTCTTACTTACTGATTCTATTTTCCTTGTATCCCATCTACCTTTTACTCCCACTGTAGCTATAACTAAAAAGTGATCTGATATATCTGTAGCCCCTCTATAAACATGTACATCCTGAAGTCTACTCAACAGTCTTTTATCTACCAATACATAGTCCAACAAACTACTATCATTACGCCCTACATCATATCTTGTATACTTATTTATCCTCTTTTTCTTAAAATATGTATTACCTATAACTAAACCCCTATATATATATATATATATATATATATATATATATATATATATATATATATATATATATATATATATATATTTATATTTATATTCTAAGTTTTTATGATTTATCATATTTTATGAATTGTGACTAGTTGTGGTGGCGGTGACAGTAATTGTCGCTGTGGTGATCGCGACCCTGTTGGTGGTGATAGTGGCTGTGGTGGTTCTGACAGTAACTGTGGCGGTGACAATGACAGTAGTGGTGGTGGATGTGTCACTTACTCTCCTTATAAGCTCTTGTCACATCTTCGTCACTGAGCACGAATTAAGCTGCAGTCCGCTTCAACACCTTCCTGTTGACCTCCGTCTCTTGTCTGTGTCCTTGTACGAAAGGAATTCTTTCTTGTGTTAGTAATTTTAACCTGCATTTGCCAGTCATGTCTCGTCTCTCTCTTTCCTATCATCTTCAACATTTATCCCGATTTAATATTTATCAATGTGTTTGAGAGTTTTATATATTGTGATTAAATTTCCTTTGATTCTCTAGCTGTAAGAACATTAGAATAATGCAGCAGAAAGAGAGAGAGAGAGAGAGAGAGAGAGAGAGAGAGAGAGAGAGAAATATCGGTACCTTTCTACCCTACCTTTCTGAAATCGTAACAGAAGCTACTTCAACTGACTCGTAAAACAAACACACACGCACACACCCACACACACATACACCCACCCACCCACACACACACAGAGTACGTGCCGAGCTCTGGCAGGTCTATTTTTCAGGGATTTAGGTGGATACGTCTCCTAGGTGCCCCTACGTGCTCAAGGAGGGAGGCGGGATAAAGTTGGTAGTTGTAGAGTGGCTTGTGTAAGAGACTTTGGAAGGAGGAAGAGAGGGAGAGGGAAGAAAGATAGTGACAGATGTAAATTTCGATTATTCCGAGACAGGTATTTGAGACACTATAGGAACATGATTAACCAAATCAGTTGAACAAAATTTACCAAAGTATCAAGAATATGCAACCCATTTGACAGGAGAAAGATCAATCAACCGGTAACAAAACCATTTTGTACTTATTTCTTCAACAACTGCTTTCTTTCCTACAAAAAAAGGCAAATGAGAGAAGTGTGGTAAGAGAGAGTTTCAATAGTCTTTATTCAGCCGATGTTTCGACCATTAACATCAACACTGAGGGAAATCTTGCTGTGCAAACTCACTCTCTTTTCCATATTTTTCGCCACCATTTGCCAGTCAAACAATGCGATGTTTGTATATACATTTTTTTTAATAATTCTTAAGACCTAGACTTTCCTGAAATATTTTTTTTTAATTCGTGAGACACGAAAACTTTCCAGCATTCAGAATTATTTATTTTAATTCATGAAACATAAACTTTCCAGTGTCCATAATGAATTTTTTCACTTCGTAACACATGGACAAAACTCACTTACCATTTCTCTTACAAAATGAATCATGTGAATTAGTTGACCAGAAGTGTGAGAACCGCTGGAAAAAGAACATCGTTCTCTGAAGGATGGACAATGGTTTCGTGGAGAAACTAGCGTCACAGCAGCCACCGAGTATTAGCGAAAACCATCATCAGAACAGTTATTCACTACGAGCAGAAACCGACATTAGAACAGTCATTGAGTAGGTACAGGCACCATCATCGGAACGGTCACTGTATACGTACAGAAACCATCATCAGAACTCTCACTGAGTACGTACGGAAACCAATATAATAACAGCCACTGAGTACGTACGGAAACCAATATAATAACAGCCACTGAGTACGTACGGAAACCAATATAATAACAGCCACTGAGTACGTACGGAAACCAATATAATAACAGCCACTGAGTACGTACGGAAACCAATATAAGAACAGCCACTGAGTACACACAAACCAACATCAAAACAGCCTCTTAGTGAGCACATTAAACAAACAGGAAGGACTCCACTGCATTATTATGGTAATGTGATCGGCACAATTGGAAATGAAGCCTCTTCATATGTTAGCCTGAATGGCTGAGAGAGTGAAGGAGAATGATTGATAGGGAAGGTGAGGGAGTGTGAAAGGGAGAGAAGGAGTGAGGGAGAGTGACAGTGTGAGAGAGAATGATGGAAAGGGAGAGACCTGAGATAGTGAAGTCAGGATACAATAGAAAATCTAATTGTTCAAGGTTATAAATCCAACGAAATATTTCGTTACTGTAAAAGAAAAGGAAACGATACAGATAGTTGCTCTCAGAGATAATGGGACGATATTTACTTCGTTTTTTTGTTGAATAAAATGCTTCGAAATAGTTAATTCATTGTGAACAATATAGTTGAGTGTCTGGCTAGGTAAAGGCAGCGACCTTGTTATGACGCCAAGAAAAATCACAAGACTTTTGGGAATTCATTAACATAATTCTACTTGAGTTGCAAGTTATTCCTGGGACATTTCTGGACGAAAAACGAAGGAAGGTACAGAGAATAATGCACAGAAGCAAAAATAGGCTAAAGAAAAGAGGTCTCATTTTCTTTCAATTTCAATAAGAGAATGAGATGCGAGTGAGCGAGTGAATGAGATGCGAGTGAGCGAGTGAATGAGACGAATACTTGAACTGGATTTGTTTCTCACTCCGCCCTTTACCTGCCTCACATCTGCATCTGCCCTACTCTTTCTTTATTGACGTGTCAGCCATTCCCAGTCTTCATTACTCTGTCTTGTTAACTCCCTCCTCAACATTTGCCTCGGTAACCTTTGCGAGGATATAATCATATTGCTTTGACCTCTTTCCCCACTTACATACATACATACATACACACACACCTGACGACACTGGAGGACAGTAGAGATAGGGGAAACATGATAACGACATATAAAATACTGAGAGGAATTGACAAGGTGGACAGAGACAGAATGTTCCAGAGATGGGACACAGCAACAAGGGGTCACTGTTGGAAGTTGAAGGCTCAGATGAATCACAGGGATGTTAGGAAGTATTTCGTCAGTCACAGAGTGGTCAGGATGTGGAACAGCTTGGGAAGTGATGTAGTGGAGGCAGGACCTATTCATAGCTTCAAGAAGAGGTATGATAAAGCTCATGGCGCAGGGAGAGTGACCCAGTAGCGGCCAGTGAAGAGGCGGGGCCAGGAGCTATGAATCGACCCCTGCAACCACAACTAGGTGAGTACAACTGTGCGAGTACACACACACACACAAAGTGGCCACTTTATTAGATAACTTTTTAGTACCGAATGGGGTCCTCCTTTGCCGGTGTGGTATTCTGCTTCTGAAGCCCATCTACCTCAAGGTTGGGCGTGCTGTGCGTTCGGAGGTGCTCTTTTGCATACCATTGTTGTAACGTGGGCTTATTTGAGTTACTGTAACTTTTCTGTCAGCTTAAATCAGTCTGGCCATTCTCCTCTCACCTCTCTTATTAACAAGGGGTTTTAGAACAGAGAACTGCGTCTCACCAGTTGTTTGTTGTTTTTCACACCATTCTCTCTAAACCGTTGTGCGTGAAAATCCCAGATCATCAGTTTCTGAGATACTTAAACCACCCCGTGTGGCACCAAGAATTGTTTTATAATCAAAGTCACTTAAATCACAATTCTTACCCATTCTGATGTTCGGTCTGAACAATAACTGAACCTCTTGACCATATCTGCATTCTTTTAGGCATTGAGGTGCTGCAGCGTGACTGGCTAATTAGGTATTTTCATTAAGAATTTAATATTTTGCCTTCACATCTGCTACGCTATTTGTTGCTTCTGATTAATTGTATTACGTAATTGAATTATTTTATGTTGTGTTTACGAAGAATAGTTTTGGGTCTATTATTCTAAGAGATCTAAATCGTATCTTGAGAAGCTCTACATATTGTGTTAGTGTGCAACATGACGGTATGTTGCAGTCTACAATATGCATAGATCAAGAACTCTGTTCCAATTTTCCCTTACACCCAATATTTAATCATACACTGTTCTATTTTTTCCCTATACTCAACACTCGTCAGCGCGACTCTTCCCTCCCTCCGTCAGCGCGACTCCTCCCTCCCTCCGTCAGCGCGACTCCTCCCTCCCTCCGTCAGCGCGACTCTCCAGTATAATTGGACACAAGACACCAGCAATTTACGAGGCAGTAAAGGCGATAGTGTCCCACCACAAGGTCGTGCAGTGGCCTGACTTCCTCCACCACAACTTCCACAGCACCACAACTCCCAACTCCCACACCCGCTCAATTCCCACACCACCTCGAAGGGATTCAGGGAAACAGGTTAGCCGGACACGAGTCCTGGAGGTGGGAGGTACAGTGCCTACACAATGACGGAGGAGTGAGAATGTTGCAGTTCAGAGAGTGCTCTGGCAAGACAGACACCACAATTCCCATACCACAAGTAACCACACTACGTCCACACACACGTGTAAAGTATAGGTGGAACTCGAAACCAGGTCAAGGTAGTATAGCAGAAGGCTCTCTCCCCACCTTCACCTAATCGTGGCAGCATGTCCATCAGTCATGTCCGTCATGAGAACTAAGGATAATTAAATGATGTACTGAAAACATGAGCGAATATTTAGTGTCATCACCGCCTCTACCCTCTTCCACCTTCCCTGAAATCAACAAATGTTTAATACAAAACCATAATGTAATGGTGTACAGATTCACTACTAGAACGCCTCTCACTGAGTTCATCCCTCGAATTTTTATTTAAGATTTTCTTGTAATTTTCAGCAGCTTTTTTTCATAGAATATCAAATAACGCTTAAAGGAAATGGTAAGAGAGACTTTTGACGAGAATTTGCGACAGACCGATAAGTAAAAATGAACGAAAAGTGAAAAGGAACGATAAATGGGAATGAAAGACTAGTGAAAATGAACGGTAAGTAAAACTGAACAAGTAAAAATGAACAAGTTAGAATGAAAGAAAAGTGAAAATGAACGACAAATGAAAAATGAACGACAAATGAAAAATGAACGACAAATGAAAAAGGAACGACAAATGAAAAATGAACGACATGAAAATGAACGACAAATGAAAGTGAACGACAAGTAAAAATAAGGCAGGTAACCTGGAATACAAAGAGAAACAGTTAATGGCGAAGCAAGGGATCAAAGAGAGCTTTGAGTGGGATAATAATAACACACGTGTAATAAAAAAGAGAAGTGTGAGTGAGGAAGGTCTCTGCTCTCACGAGGTTTAAAAAAAGTCATGAGGGAGACAAGCGTATACGCTTTTCTGGTGCCGCTGAGCCGTAACCTCTGACGCGTATTTCCTGCTGTGGTATACGAGAGGGAAGGGAGTTTGAAGGGGAAATAGAAGGAAGGGTGTAGGGAAAGGAAAGGTACAGGGAAAGAAAAGGTATAGGGAAGGGAAGGGCATTGAGGGAAGGAAAGGGTATAGGGGGAGGAAAGGAAAGGTATATAGGAGAGGGGGATGGAAGAAAGGATATGTAGGAGAGGGGGATGGAAGAAAGGATATAGAAGGGAGGAAGATAGATGGAAGAAACGATATAGGAGAGAGGAGAATGGAAGAAAGCGGGAAGTAGGTGATGGAAGGAGGGGTATAGGGGTAAAAGAAGATAAAGGTGTAGAGAAAGCACGAGAATGGTGTAGTGGGACGGAAGTGATGGCTGTAGAGACTGAAGGAAAATATGTAGATGGAGGGGAAAAGGGTCTGAGTCGAATTACTTCATTCATATAAGAAGAGAGATGAACACTTCATACAAGGAACAAAGTGCAGACATTATCGTCTAGTAGAAACAGTAGAAAGTTTCTAAAATAAAACCTTAATTTTTTCCATAACCCACAAGACTAAATGATCACGACGGACAACGTAAACAATTAAGACTTATATGCTGAATATGCCATTATTACCTATTAAATAATGACTATACATAGATTAGGCAGGAAAACCAATGAATCTTTGTCTCAAAAAAAAATTATATAAATTTGCTTGACAAAAGACGCCAGAATGTATATAATTATCCAGAGTACATTTCATTAGGAAAATTCTGTTCCACATAGAAATATTAAATGAACTCTCTATTTTTACAGTCTATACCAAAAAAAAAACGTTCACTGTAAAAATAGAACAGTGTCGTGCTAAATTATGCTATAAATTTAATCAAATACGCAAAGAAAATGTATTTTAGTGTCCCTGGCAAATTTGTGACCAGAATATATTAAAACTCTTGAATATACGCAAGACCTGCCATGGAGAGTGCAATGCTTGCCATATTCCCTTCCAGTAAGCTCTAAATTTATTGAGCAGAGGAGGAGATTGAAGAAAGTTGATGAGAAGTTGAGAGACAAAATGAAAGCATAGATCCTGTGATAAAACGGAGCTGGTGAAAGGGGAAGGAAAAGGATGGTGAGAAAAGGTAGAGAAATGACATGAGAAGAGTAGGGTGGAGTAATTAAAGGAGAGGGAGAAAGTGCACAGTACAGACCTCAGTGGCAGGGGGCCGCTTGCAACTATCAACATTATGTGTTGCAAAGATTGTCTTATACCGAAACATGACTGTCAGTATTTTTGTAACTGTGGGTGCCTTTCATGGGTACCTCATACATTGAGACTTTAATGAACTACGGGCCGCTTTCGACCTGAAAATACATTGTAAAAAATCATAGCCCTTCTCTCCAGCGATTCACAGCTGACTTTGGTAATAAGGGAACACATAACGAACTTTTATTAAGAGTGTTTCTATTTGTTTAGAGCTAAATCAAGACTTGCTAAAAGCTCTACTAAGAGTAAAACGTTGTAATAAAAATTTGCTTTAGTCTGCGTGTGTCTATTTTTCATATTTGTCTTCACACTGCCTTCCAACCACGACTGACTGATCTGACAAGAGAGGCAATACCCATTGCTTTTTGGTATATCAGTTTACCAATTTGCCCACCAGAGGTAAGCAATGAGAGGTTTCAAGGGAGAAAATAACAGAGGGATCTGTAGGCAGCAGGACGTTAATACTGGCGTTACTGTAAAAATAATTGCAAGATATTATAATAATAATATTTCAGAAGCTAGGTAGGAAATAAGCTGAGACAGAATAACAGCTAATTGAAAAACATATGTAGGAACAGTTAGTATTATTTCTGTACAACCCTTAAGTGTGAGAGAGAGAGAGAGAGAGAGAGAGAGAGAGAGAGAGAGAGAGAGAGAGAGAGAGAGAGAGAGAGAGAGAGAGAGAGAGAGAGAGAGAGAAGAGAGAGAGAGAAAGAGAAATAGCAGGAGCAACATTTCAACTTAATAAGAGCTGTGAAAAGACAGCAACGTCGGAGGATATAAAAGACGTAAGGAACGAGGGGTAATTGACAGTGAAGGTAAGCAATTTGTGGTGAGTGTATCTTCAATCCGTCAGTCAACGCTCATCAACTCACTGCCGATCACTGATGTGAAGAGATTTTTTTATGTAGCGATAATAAGTCATTACAAAAAGCTGCTGACCACTTTTGTGACTGATTACTTCAGTGATATCCAGTTAAATGAAGAAGTATGTAAGGGTGAAAAAAAAATTAAAATTGATAAATACGAGGAACATTCTCACATGAAAATTTATTACACACACACACACACACACACACACACACACACACACACAATATATATATATACTTTTAAAGAGAAGGATGAATGAACTGCATATTTTGGGACTATCAAAATACAATTCACACTTCCTTATAAGAAGAGTGGAGGAGCAGACAAGCGCTGTGGGAAATGCACATCGATAAACAAGGAAATGTCTGAGTAGGAGATACAAGACTGGCGGTTCGGAAAGAGGTGTGGGGAAATGGACAAGCCTCACCAGTGGCATCCCTCATGGTCTAGTGCTGGGACCAGAACTACTCCTGGTATACGCTAACGATATGCCGAGCACAGAGTTTAAACGTACCCATGTTTGTGGATGACGTGAAGAAAACGCTAAAATAACATTGGTTTGATCGGTGATGCAGATGCCCAGCTTGTCCACCATTTTGATTCATTGTAAAAACCTGTTGTGGCTCTTTTGTTTACGGTTCAGCAATTAATAATATATGAGATCTTGAACAACATTGTCAGGGAGGTCATGTCTTGTCCGTGAGTCAACATTACGGACGAGTCGTTAACACAATTCTGCAGTGTTCTTGTTTCCTATATCTTATTTAAGTTGACATCTGCTAGAAAATGGAAAAATATTTCACTGTTTATTGGTCTTCTTGCTATTCTGTCTCTGAGTGAGCTATGAGATTATTGCAGCAGTCAGGAGAGTGCAGTCTCGGACCTAAACACTGAATGTTCCCTAGTCAGCTATTATACAGCCGCAGGTGTCAGGATAGTGCACTCCACACAACCTGTGACTGAGTCAGCTGTCACATAAGAGTCACCAACAGAATATTGCACTCAAAGTCCTCCTCATTTCTCTTGCCACACTTCACACCAATATTAGCTTGTAGAGTGTGGCGTCAACAGCTCTCAGAGCTCAATATTAACGCCAGTCAGGGCAGGTGAGGGGAGGTTATGGAATTCCAGCAGCTGACGTAGGGTGAAGAAATGAGAGGAAATGTCGTATGAAGAGGTGAGAGAATGTGGAGCAATGTCGGAGGAGGTCAGAGAATGTTTCGAACGAGTTCTTATATAGTATCTGCATTCATCGTTGATCCTTGGTATTAAATTACACAACCACTTCAAGCTTATGCATAAAATGTGATTTAAACCTGGGAAATCAACTTTACATCCAAGGGTATAGTTAGCAATGAATCGTTACCAAGTTAGGCAAACGGACTTGGTGAAGGCCATTTTTGCGTCCAAGTCTCGGTAGTAATTTGATTTTAACTTCGGACGAAACTAAACGGACTATATGCACACTCATTCAATAAAAAAAAATTACTTTAATCAAAACAAAATATAGTGAAATAGAAATATAGTGAAATAGAAAGCACTGAGTACACAAGATTCATTTAAAAAAACACCGACAACTTAGACATTGGGTATACTATTTACGGAGTCATAGTGACCTACGACTCCTGTGTTATGGAAACCTCTGGCTAAACTATCCTCTTGACGTAAAAAAGACACCATAAATATATCTTTTCTTCCATGAACAAGCAAAAATAAATTTGCTTCTCCCATCTTTTCTATGTAATATGATATTTTTCATTTTATTTTAATTTTCACAATGCAAAAACTTGTATCGTAAAGTTGGGTACTTGATATATTTCTCCAGATTATTTATGATCAAATGGGTCGTAGTGCTGATGCTGGACTGAGTACTAAGCCAAATAACCTAACTAATCAGCCACCAAGAAGCCTAACTCAGGGACCAGGATGCGGGGGGAGATGAACTCAGGAACCCTCAACACGTAGTCAACAGGAATTATATAAAACAGAATTGTGCGCAAGTTTTCCTAGATCATTTGCGGACCCATTTAAGGATCTCCATCTTGTTTCTTTGTCCAATTCTGAGTTCATTCGGGTCAGGTCTCTTCACTGACCAAACACTTCTATTCCAAGTTATAAACTACTTACAAGGGCTTCTACGTCCTTTTCTATGTAGTCATTTTATGCCCATGTTCATCGGTTTTCACATGAAATATTGAAATTCAAGAATAAGGTGAATGGCACTTTAAGGTTTTCTTTTTCTTTTTTTTCTTTATGCAAAGGAATCGTGCAATGATATTGGTAGAGATAATTACCGACAAAATCTTCGGTAAAAGAACAAATGCGCAACAGATGTAACAATGTGCAACAAATGTAACAATGTGCAACAAATGTAACAATGTGCAACAAATGTAACAGAATGTGCAACAAATGTAACAGCATGTGCAACAAATGTAACAGAATGTGCAACAAATGTAACAGAATGTGCAACAAATGTAACAGAATGTGCAACAAATGTAACAGAATGTGCAACAAATGTAACAATGTGCAACAAATGTAACAGAATGTGCAACAAATGTAACAGAATGTGCAACAAATGTAACAGAATGTGCAACAAATGTAACAGAATGTGCAACAAATGTTAAAGAATGTGCAACAAATGTAACAGAATGTGCAACAAATGTAACAGAATGGGTGAACGGTATTATTCATGCGTTAAATAACAGCATGAATGTAGAACACATTTATTAGTGGAAAATTATTTTAAATTATATTTTATACAGATTACCAATATGTAAGATTTGAAAACCAAGCCTAACTAGTCCAACTAGTCCATCAAAATTGTGCTTCACCAGAGTTAATGTGACTAATATACCAGTTGACCGGAATATTACTGACCTACCAGTATATTCAGTATATTCGGCCACCTTTTAAAATAAATTTTGTCTTTATAATATTGAATATAATATCCGAAAGGTAATTAATTCACTTCTGTATCCATAAGTCTTCTTTTATATATACACACTGAAAGTACCGGCAATTAATTTTGCCAACCAATCACCATCGTCGTTACAAACTGGGTTAATTCATTAGTGAAAATAGTCTTTACTCTTCTGTTTACTATATCTGAGTTGCCAGATGTCACTTCTGCCCACCAGAGTAAGTATAGGTACTTCTTTCCACGACTATATACTACATGTATTCCGTTTTCTGTAAACTCTACGGACATACACACCCACGTTTCGTTACTTTTTTTTTTTTATCTACGCGTGTTAAAAAAAAACTTAGATGTAACCCAATATTTCTTCGTTAAATATATTTGTAATTCTCATGAGCCTGAATTATGGCTGGCGATATTAATTTTTTTAATAAAGGTCGTTTCCCGTCATACGATCCCAAGCCATGGTAATATAATGGTGGAGTATACTGAGAGTATGAGAATATGACACACAATGGGAGTTAAGGCATTATATTGTTAAGATGTTTTTCCCACCAGGCGAAACATCTTCACAATAAAATGCCATGATCCCTATTTTTTTTTTTTAGGAAAAGCACAGATATCACTGAACAAGACGAACATCACCGTAGTACGTAGTCTACATGAAGGACTGTGCAGGACCGTGAAGGAGTGTAAAGGACCGTGAAGGAGTGTGCAGGACCGTGAAGGAGTGTGAAGGACCGTGAAGGAGTGTGAAGGACCGTGAAGGAGTGTGCAGGACCGTGAAGGAGTGTGAAGGACCGTGAAGGAGTGTGAAGGACCGTGAAGGGTGCAGGACCGTGAAGGAGTGTGAAGGACCGTAAGGAGGTGAAGGACCGTGAATGAGTGTGCAGGACCGTGAAGGAGGTGAAGGACCGTGAAGGAGGTGACCATGAAGAGGAAGGACCGTGAAGGAGTGTGCAGGACCGTGAAGGAGTGTGAAGGACCGTGAAGGAGTGTGCAGGACCGTGAAGGAGTGTGAAGGACCGTGAAGGAGTGTGAAGGACCGTGAATGAGTGTGCAGGACCGTGAAGGAGGGTGAAGGACCGTGAAGGAGTGTGCAGGACCATGAAGGAGTGTGAAGGACCGTGAAGGAGTGTGCAGGACCGTGAAGGAGTGTGAAGGACCGTGAAGGAGTGTGCAGGACCGTGAAGGAGTGTGAAGGACCGTGAAGGAGGCAGGACGTGAAGGAGTGTGCAGACGTGAAGGAGTGTTAGGACGTGAAGGAGTGTGCAGGACCGGAAGGAGGTGAGTACCGTGAAGGAGTGTGAAGGACCGGAAGGAGTGTGCAGGACCGTGAAGGAGTGAGGACCGTGAAGGAGTGTGAAGGACCGTGAAGGAGTGTGCAGGACCGTGAAGGAGTGTGAAGGACCGTGAAGGAGTGTGCAGGACCGTGAAGGAGTGTGAAGGACCGTGAAGAACTGTGCAGTACCGTGCACGGAACTTGCTTTTCCCCTCCAAAACTCAAATCCATCAACTAGTTTTCCTTGACTCCCTTCATATCCTCATCATCCACACTCCAACAAAACGACCGTTCTCAAAATTATTCTCCCCCAATTAACCTGATCTAAAAACCAGCATCATCTCAAATTCTTATGTAATTTGTGAAATAAAAATTCCTTTTAAGGTGAGGAGTATTGAGTGCCCTTTAAAGTGTCTGTAAATGATATTTACACGAACCCTCGAGGTTTGAGATCTATCATTACGATAGATAGTCTTTGATATTATGGTCATTGTTGTTGACCACTCAGAGGAGTTTTTCTACTTATATCCCTTCAGGTATATTTCGAAACAGTCATCATTTCTAAAGAGTTAGAACTCGATTTTTAAATTCAATATTTTCATTATTTCTATATTATATTTATTTTTACTAGTATTTTGCAATTATTACTGAGGTATAATATATCTTGATAAAACCCACCGTGTGGGCGAAACGTTGTCATCAAAGGATCGCATTATACTGTGTTGTCTTTATCGTGGGGTCATTTTGCACCATATCCCTCCGCATTAACAACGAACTGAATGTGTTTACATCTCTGTTGACTGAACCAGCTTTCCGGTCCCACCTGAACACAATTTCTACGGTCGCATGCAGCTGGCGCGTCTAGTTTCACTCATGCTGAGGCTGTGTTCTAATGCTGAAGCTGTGTTCTAATGCTGAGGCTGTGTTATAATGCTGAGGCTGTGTTCTAATGCTGAGGCTGTGTTCTAATGCTGAGGCTGTGTTCTAATGCTGAGGCTGTGTTCTAATGCTGAGGCTGTGTTCTAATGCTGAGGCTGTGTTCTAATGCTGAGGCTGTGTTCTAATGCTGAGGCTGTGTTCTAATGCTGAGGCTGTGTTCTAATGCTGAGGCAGCTACAGACGTTGCGGGTTTATATGTTCGCTTCGAATGGAGAGCACACGAATGAATGATAAAAGTAATTGATAGATTCGTGAACATCTTCGCTCCTTACAATCAGTCGATCAGGTAACTTACCCATTCGGAACCACTGGCCTATCGGGAACCAGTCATGAACGAGTCAGTTTGCCAACAAGTGAATTTACAATCAAGTAGAGAAGAGAGAGAGAGATGAGAGAGAGAGAGAGAGAGAGAGAGAGAGAGAGAGAGAGAGAGAGAGAGAGAGAGAGAGAGAGAGAGAAAGTCTACACGCACGTTCTGGTTACACTTCTGGTTCAAAAACTTGCTCTCAGTTGTGCGTCCCATAAAAGTTAGGAAAAGCAAATTTGCAACGAGCTTTGTCCTTTTCCCCTGAGCAATTCTTCATACAGAAATCTTATCTGCATAAAATATATTTCCTGTGAACTTATTTTGTGCATTGTTCAGGGGTTCCCGGTTACTCTTATTTCAATCATTAATGCCGGATTTCTCTATTTTTTTGTCTTTCTATATTTCTCTTCGTGTATTTGTCTCACGCTCTGTTTCCCTTCTCGCAACCTTTTTCTCCCTTCTCTCTCTCTCTCTCTCTCTCTCTCTCTCTCTCTCTCTCTCTCTCTCTCTCTCTCTAAAACACCTTGCCTTCCCTTTACAGCACAAACCGGAAATAGCTTGACGGAGATTACATCAGAATTTCTTCGTGTGTGGTATTAGTAGTAATAATAGTAGTAGTAATAGTAATGGTAGTAGTAGTAATAGTAGTAGTAGTAATAGTAGTAGTAATAGTAGTAGTAGTAGTAGTAATAGTAATGGTAGTAGTAATAGTAACAGTAGTAGTAGTAATAGCAGTAATAGCAGCAGTAGTAGTAGTAGTAACAGTAGCAGTAGTAGTAGTAACAGTAGCAGTAGTAGTAGTAACAGTAGCAGTAGTAGTAGCAACAGTAGCAGTAGTAATAGTAGCAGTAGTAGTAGTAATAGTATTTGTAATAATAGCAGTAGTAATAGCAATAGTAGCAGTAGTAATAATAGCAGTAGTAATAGCAGTAGTAGTAGTAGTAATAGTAGTAGTAGTAGTAATAGTAATAGCAATAATAGTAATAATAGTTGTAGTAATAGCAATAGTAGTAAAAGTAGTAGTAATAACTGTTTATCAAAAGTCACTTGCCGACACACAGACTTTTTTGGTGTGCATTAGAGAGAAAGAGAGCGAGAGTGAGAGGGAGACAGAGAGAGAGTCTCCATTAACTTCCTCTCCTACCAGAACTGTAGTAATCAATCAGAAGTGTAGTGACCAATCAGAAGTGTAGTGACCAATCAGAAGTGTAGTGACCAATTAGAAGTGTAGTGACCAATCAGAAGTGTAGTGACCAATTAGAATTGTAGTGACCAATTAGAAGTGTAGTGACCAGATCAAACACTCATGTTAGAGATGAATTTGTAGGTTTCTTGAAGTCTGGTCTTCCCGCGATGTTGATCAATAAAAATTTTCATTAATACTTTTTAGTGATAATTAATAGAGGATAATAGCCATTTAATTGTATCTTTATTATACTTAGTGATGGTCATTTATACGTAGTAGTACCTGCATTATACTTAATGGCCTTTTATACGCATTTATACGCAGTATATTATATCCTTAGTAATGGACACTGATACGTAGTAACTATTTGATCCTAATATTAGCCATTTATTAGAGATAATGTCTATATCATAATGGCCATTTCACATATAAGCTTGGGAACACAATAGCCAGCTCACTCGAAGTCGTAAATGTCACCCAGAACTTAATTTTTATTATGATTGGTTATCACGGTCGACGTTTTCTCCCGATCCAGCAAACAGTTTTTATTGCCGCCTGGGGTAACTAATACAGTTTCTCCGATACGGGATTTTACGCACGGAGGACGCTAGCCATTGGCTATTTATGAGCCTTTTAGCGATCCATTAGCCGAGTCGAGAAGCGAAGAAATATTAACAAGTCTGGAAAGGCAACGTTATTGTGTATTCTGAGATGAATGGTGAAATATTCATGGAATCATGCAAGGAATAGTTATGATATTCTGAGAAGAATATTTGGAACAGAACGATATGCCATCCTGGAGTGATTATACTGGGGAGGATAACACTATTATAGGGTGAATAAAGCACGGTAGATGGGGATTAAACTCGCCGTGGCCTCGTGACATTGCAATTTCTTGAGTCATAGGGAAAATAGCGCTACCAAAGAGTGAATAACGCTACCATAGGGTGCTTAACGCTTCTATAGGGTGAATAGCACCATGTCATGGTGATTAACACTATTATACGTCAAAGAATGACATGCTTGGGTCGCAAACACTATAATAATACTATCCAATGATGTAAGACACCATCTTGTGGTGATTAATATCAGCCTGAGGTAAATTAAGCAGCCTGACCTAACACTCTCCTGGGGTTAATACCCTTAGAGGGTGAGTAAAATACCCATGGGGTGAATAATGCCATACTGGGGTGTTTAATTCCATCCTGGGGTTTTTAATGCCATCCTGGGGTGTTTAATGCCATCCTGGGGTTTTTAATGCCATCCTGGGGTGCTTAATGCCATTCTGGGGTTAAATAACATGATTCTCGGATGTCTACCACAAGCTATTATAACTACAACAGTCAATAAAAGCTGAAGCAATAACAGTCGAAGGGTAAAGTAGTAACATTCAATAAAGGTTGAGGTAACAACAGTCAAAGATTAAATTAGCAACATTCAATAAAAGCTGAAGCAATAACAGTTGAAGGGTAAACATTCAATAGAGGCTGAAGCAGCAACAGTCAGAGTCTGAAACATGAAAAGCCCTTCTTCCTGAAAAGTTTCTGAAATGTCTTGCTTACTACTGTCGTTCGTTATCGGCACCTCTGAACATTACCAGCCTCTCCAGTAATCAAGTTACCACCACCAACAGTGTGCTTGCCTCTGGATACGAGACTGATCTGGTAGGGCAACTTCGCTCTTGCCTCAGTTTTCCAACGGAAGACATTGCTGAAATGATACTGAAAAAAAATTCTAGTTGATTTGTTGGAGAGATCATTAGTCTTTTCTTCACATGTAAAACAAACTGATAGATAAAAACACTCTTAAAACCTATAATTTGTGTGTCAGGATGAAATACTCATACTCATCAATCCTGTTAGAATCTTGAATGATCATAATCATTATTAATTTTTGATAATGACTGAAGTATTTTGTGTGTATTTGTGGGTATGGATGAATGGATCTCATGAATGTTTATATATATATATATATATATATATATATATATATATATATATATATATATATATATATATATATATATTTGTATGAATATATTCCTAAGTCATTAAGGCTATTTTAAGGGTCAAAAGGATCCACTTCACATCCATCCCAGTGAACACGTTAATTCAACTCAAGTGTGAGAAATTTAACTCTTACTTGGTATTATGGGCCATCGCATACAGATTTATGCACAAAGTAAGGATTAGCATGATGGCAGGTCATTTAGCGATCCATTTATCAGGTTGTGGGGGGAATGAGTGAATATTGAGAGTGACACACGCTGGCTGAATATATATACATGGAGGGATTTACCCCAAGTGATAGCATGCTTGACTGTGTGTGGTGGAGGTTCTCTTTATTGTACAGTGTCGTCCAGGAGTGTAAGATATTATCTAAGTTGAAGCCACTGTAGTGTCTTCAAGTGTGGAAGGTATATTAGCATTTTTAAGTGAAGATGCTGTGGTGTGTCCACGCCAGTTGAAGATATTGTGATGGCTTCAACTACTGGAGAATACTGTAGTGGCTTTTAGTGTTGAAATTTTTTACTGCTTCCAGTGTTGAAAGATATTGTAGTGGCTTCTAGTTTGGAGAATATTGCAGTGGCTTCCAGTGTTGAAAATATTGTAGTCGCTTCCAGTGTTGAAGGATACTCTACCGGCTTCTTGTGTTGAAGAGAGAGGAAAGTGTCTAAAAGTGTTGAATATAGTGTAAAGTTACTGAAATTTCTGCTGAATTATTACTTCTGGAAAACACCTGGTATATTTGAAACCCTCACCACAACACCTGCTGCTCCAGGAAGCGACATCAGTTAGATAATGACACTTAAGTGGAATAATAATTTTTTTTACTTCTTTTTGTCAGTCACTCTTCGCGTTAGAAAATATTTAAATTCAGTGAATTTGAGAAGTATTTGCAGGATCTTAAAATTAAAAGTTGTAACTCTTCTGAAAGAACATAATAATAATAATAATAATAATAATAATAATAATAATAATAATAATAATAATAATAATAATAATAATAATAATAATAATAATAATAATAATAATAATAATAATAATAATAATAATAATAATAATAATAACAAATTCTAAAAAATACATGAAATAGGAACGAACAGTGCAAGAAAATAAGCTATGAACTGGAGCATATGACATCAAATATTAGGTATTGATCGGGTCCACCTCCAGTAAAATTTGTGAGTACCCATAGTCTCGGAGAAATACATAGAAAAGCTAATATATATATATATATATATATATATATATATATATATATATATATATATATATATATATATATATATATATATATATATATATATATATATATGAGAGAGTGGGTCCTCTCCTTTTGAGATCCCTGGGTCATTGTTGGTTTCGAGACAAAACACGGATACTCCTTCTTGAACTCCTTTCATCCCACCGTTCTTTCATCCTTTGTGGAAACTGGATGCCTTACCTCACTACCAGTTTAATTAAGGTCATTCTTTAAAAGGAAAAATATCGTTGTACTTTCATTATATATATATATATATATATATATATATATATATATATATATGTATGAAGGCCTTCCCACTTGCTATAACTTCATCCCAATAGGGTGGGAGACCCTTGGAGCATGGGGCAAGTGTGCTCTAAAGTTTCTCAAAGA
Source organism: Cherax destructor (assembly GCA_009830355.1). Taxonomy (NCBI): domain Eukaryota; kingdom Metazoa; phylum Arthropoda; class Malacostraca; order Decapoda; family Parastacidae; genus Cherax; species Cherax destructor. The sequence goes on from WNWK01000500.1 coordinate 153,850, forward strand.
GCTCGGTGAAAAACTCATCATAGAAACCAATGACCACAGGGCGACCAGCTTCCTCTTTCAGAGACTCAGTGTGGCGATCCAGAGGGAAAATGCCTGCAGCATTCTGGGCACGCGGCCCACTGCCGGGGAGCTGGACGAAGTATTTGACATGCAGCTCTGAGTTGTTATCTATGTTGTTTTACTCCCTATTGTATTCTTGTCAATGTATTTTGTCAATGTATTTTGTCAATATATTTTGTTTTGAAATAAAGTTTATACACAATTAAAAGATGGGGTGGTAGGGGAAGTGGAATATTCAAATGGCTTCAGAAAGAATTCTAAATATTCTTCCTTGAAGCCTTTTTATCCACTTCTCCGAGGCAATGGGTCCCACAATGTACACCAGAGGTGGACCCCATCCTATGTGTATATATATATATATATATATATATATATATATATATATATATATATATATATATATATATATATATATATATATATAGTATATATATATATATAATGTAGTGTCGAAAAGGTAAAACTTGCGATTTTGGCTTAAATAGCAACGCTGTTCTTGCCGAATATGTCAAGCGAAAATTTGTGTATACATTAATTTCGTAAATATCATTCTGAACCTAACGAAAAAAAAATATTTCATTGTGTTTGCTTATTATTAAATTATTGTCAACTTATCTAAAATATATTTAGTTGGATTAGGCTAAATTAAATTGCGCTTGTTATAATAAGGTTAGATAAGTTTTCTAAGGTTCTTTTGGTACAAAATTTTTTATTTTTTATATTAACATAAATGAAAAAAGTATATATTTAAACTTATAAGAGAACATTTTAGAAATGACTTAATTTTAAATGAGTTCTTGCTAAATGACCAGTTTTACCTATTCGGCACGACATATATATATATGTATGTGTGTGTGTGTGTGTTTGTGTGTGTGTGTGTGTGTGTGTGTGTGTGTGTGTGTGTGTGTGTGTGTGTGTGTGTGTGTGTGTGTGTGTGTGTGTGTGTGTGTGTGTGTGTGTGTGTGTGTGTGTGTGTGTGTGTGTGTGTGTGTGTGTGTAAAGCTGAAGTTATCTTTGGGTCTGAGTATATTTTAGTGTAATGTTCCAATGTATTGATTCTTTTCTAATTTGAGTCAAACCATACCACGGGTAGGGTTCGAACCCGCTCTCAGAGTGTCTCAAAACTTCAGATCGTCGCGTAAGCCACTGGGCCAGCTAGCTTCAATAAGATTCATCCAACTAAGTATATTTCTACACCATAGGAAGGTTAGCATAGGCACCACTGTGTCCACAAATGCAAGTTTTTACAGACGAATCTCCCACTAGCATGGCCGTGACGAACTCTAGCTCAAGTCCCCCTCAAAGCCGTCTATGACCGCGGGTTCGAACCCCACCCGTGGTATGGTTTGTTTGCAATCGTGTCATTACGATTTCGTGAGTAATTTGAGTCAGTCGAGAAATAAATATTGAGGGGATGAAGAAGTTCTTATGTAGCTGAGTGTCCGTCTTGGGATATAATAGCTGAGTGTCCGTCTTGGGATATAATAGCTGTGTTCTGACCGTCGTAGGAGTTAGGCCAGTTGAGAAAAACTGAGAAAACTGACCTTGACATAACCACGAAGACTCCTGCATATCTCAGGTGTTAAAGAATTATATATTCACTTTCTTTCCTCTCTTTGCCCCGCTTTATCTCATCTCTTTATCTTTCTCTTTCCTGTCTTTCTGCATTGCAGTTTCTATTCTGTGCTTCTAATTCACCTCGTTTCTATTCATATTGTATCCATTCCCTTTCCTTTCGTCTTTTACTTTCTATCCTTTTTATCATCCCCTGCATCACCTCATCCTCTTCCTCTTTCCCCTCCCCCTCCGCCCATCCCACTCCCCTTCTTCCTCCTCCCTGCCCCCCCTCCTCCTCCCTCTCTCCCTCCTTCTCCCTATCATCCCGTTATCTGTCAACGAGAATCGAACGATAATATATGAACGTTAGTTCGACAATTTGGATTTTTATCACGTTTTGCGTTTTTGTGAGAAGGCCGATAGATGGCAGGAGGAGGAGGAGGAGGAGGAGGAGGAGGAAGAGGAAGAGGAGCTGGGAGGAGGAGGAAGGAGGCGAGGGAAGAGGAATAAAGAAGAAGTGAAGAAGACTACTGAATAGGAGGGAGGGAGGAGGAAGAGGAGGAAAGAGAAGATGAGATGAGAATAATCTGGAAGAGGAGGAAGAGGAATGAAGTGATAAAAATAGAAAGAAAGGAGGAAATGAGAAAAGGTAATGGAAAAGTGATATGAAAAAAGAGTAAAAATGAGACTATGGAAGAGAAAATAGAAAAAGCAAAACGACATGGAAAGGGGAGATGAAGGTGCAGGGACGGACAAAGAAAAGGCAGCAATAGGAATAAAGAAAAGACAAACTAAGAAAAGGAGTGGGGAAAAGGGTACAGAATGGAAGAAAACGAAATGTTGACTATTAAAATAGTTATGATGATGTAGGGAACATAAGAGAAGAAGAAATGAATGAAAGACTTGGGGAAGATCAGAGAAGGAAACGGAAATATGATAAATGTCTAACTAGGAGAGAACAGTGGTTATGACAAGTCCAAAAATTGTTCGTAGCCGACTCAGAATTAGTGGTGTGGGTAGTGAGTGCCTGGGGGATAGCAGTGCCTGGGTAGGGCAGTGCGTGGGGGGAGGGCAGTGTCTGGGGTGGCAGTGCCTAGGGTGACAGTGCCTAGGGTGGGAGGGGAAAGACTTCAAACTTAACATCTATTGTCTTTTGAGGAGTGTTTCACCCTCTGGGAGGTCATGTCTGCTGGGAAAAGAGGCTGACTCTGCATTTGTCTGTGTCTTGTTGCATCTTAAATTTCAACCAGTCTGTTTGACAGGTGCGTCCTAGTATTTATGTCTGATAGGTTTGACAGGTGCGTCCTAGTAGTTATGTCTGATAGGTTTGACAGGTGCGTCCTAGTAGTTATGTCTGATAGGTTTGACAGGTGCGTCCTAGTAGTTATGTCTGATAGGTTTGACAGGTGCGTCCTAGTAGTTATGTCTGATAGGTTTGACAGATGCGTCCTAGTAGTTATGTCTGATAGGTTTGACAGGTGCCTTAATGACTCGTTACCCAGCAACAACTGTCTAAAGGTGAGTTTAACTGTTGGTTTAAAACTATATCTCTATTTTATTAACTCACCTTCATAAATAACAAATTTACCTTCGTGTATATTATAAATTACTTTCATGTATATCATACGTTAATGTATTTTAAAATTTACTTTTATGAATATTTTAAATTGCCTTCTCCTCACCCTCCAAAATAGAAGTTTAAATATACCTATGAACTTAATATTGTCACGCAAATTTGTTCGAAAGGAATAATACATCACAGACATATACTTTCATTAAAAAAAGGTCGAATATATTTTCATTCTAGCGAGCATAAGACATGCATGTTCGTACGCACTCCCCCTCCCCACACACATACACTCGACCCCTGCAATAACATATAGGTGAATACACACACATGGAGCAGGGAAAGAGTGGACCAAGTAGCGACCAGAGAAGAGGCGGGGCCAGAAGCTATGAATCGACCTCTGCAACCACAATTTGGGGAGTACAATTAAGTATTAGGTGAGTACACACACACACACACACACACACACACACACACACATACGTGTGTGTGCGCGCCCTCGCTGCTTTTAATGTCCTTTTTCCCAGTTAGCAGTTTATTGACTGAAGTCTCGGTATCACTTACACGGAGTCCCTACAACTACTCACGCCTCGAGATCCCTTACAGAGTCCTTACAAGAAGTCCAGCCTCTGGTTCCCTCTCAAAGTCCTCGCAGCCACTCCTACCACCATGTGACTTATTCCTGGGAAAATCGGAAGCCAGCTCACTGAAGACCGCACCGTTAAGTGGCCTCTTAAAAGAGCTTTTAATCAATCGCTGAAATGTTGTGAAACCGATTGCCTTTCAGTGGGTGATTAATCTGATTATCTCAGCCAATGGCGGGTAATGTGACGTGACTAATTGCGGGCTCGTAGCTCTGGTCGTTAGGGTCATGGGGAAGGGGAGAGGGGAAGATTAAGTGGGCCCCCCGCCTATCGTTGGGGAGAAAACCAGAGGGACGTTTCACTCTGAGTGCAGAGGGAATTTCCACCACCCCTTTTCACCCTCTCTCTCCCATTCCTCCTCCTCCCTCGGTTAATGTCGTCACTCTCGTAAAATCCATTTTTATGCAATAACCATGTTTCTACATGCCTCCGTTTATCCTATGGACATTCGCGCAAAACAAATCTCGTTAGTTGAACTAAAATCGAGGATTTACACATAAAAGGAGCCGCGAAGATTCTCGTTGATAATAGTTAAGGGACGAGAATTTTACCAGTCACCGTCGACGATGAGGCGAAGGTAAACACTGTCTTCTGTCATTGATCCTGGAAACACAAGCAGGACACGAATCTCACTGTTTATCCAGAATGGGGAAGAGTAACAGGAAGGGTTCCACAAGGAGCGGTATTAGGACCAGCACTGTGTCTGGTTTATGTGAATGACATACCAAATAGGAATGAATTCGATGTATCTCTGTTGACGAAGTAAAACTAATGAGAAGTATTAAAAGCTACAAGAACAAGGAATTTATATAAATGGATCTGGATAAACTGAAAAAATGGTCGAATAAATGGTTGCTTGAATTAATCTCCAGCAAATGTAAGGTTATGATGACTTGGGAAGGAGCAATAAAACTGGCCACGAAATATAGACTTGAGGATAGAAGGGGTAGACAACAGAGACTGCAGAATTCACTCAAAGATCTAGGGGTTAACATAGTGCCCAGTATATCGCCAGAGGCTCACATCAACCAAATCACTTCTGCAACCAATGCTCGTCTTCGGGAATCTAAACAAGTCATTCAAGGAGCTGTATAGAGCAAAACTCTGGCCCATTCTGGAGTATGCAGCACCTACCTGAAATCTACACCTGAAAAAAATGCTAAGAAACGGGAGAAGGTGCAGACGTATGCAACAAAACGAGTTTCAGAGTTTAGGGGTATGTGCTATGAGGAAGGAATATAATGTAGAGAGACTGAAGGACAGAAAAAGCAGGGGAGACATGATACCAGCATACAAAATACCTAGAGGAATTGATAAGATTCACAGGGAAAGTGGAATGACCTCGACGAGGAAGTAGTGGGCGCAGGCTCAATACATGGTTTTAAGAGAAGGTATGAAAGGGCCCGCGAGTCTAAAAAAGTAAATATTTGCAAGAGGCGTGGCCAGGAGCTAGGACTTGACTCCAGCGACTATGTATAACGTGCGCGTGCGGACACACACACACAGTGTCGACGATATTGTGAAGATTATATATTAGTACATTATTCACAAACAATTTCTTGTGTTACTGGTTTATATTATACAATCTCCTTTATGTTACTGCACTAGGCTAATTATATATATATATATATATATATATATATATATATATATATATATATATATATATATATATATATATATATATATATATATATATATATATATATATATATATATATATATATATATATATATATATATATATATATATATATATATATATATATCAGCACTTCATGCTAGAGATATCCTCTTGACTGTCTCTAATTCTTCATTCTAACTGACTTGGCATTCTTTGTATTATTTCAAGATTCATAATAGTCGGAAACTGTTTAAAAATAAAAATAAAACTCAGCAGCCATCAAGAGCACCCTGGGCAGCCCACTGCCCTGCTACACAACTAATGTGTACACGCTAGGAGGCTGATTAATGAAAGGTTCTTATTATATATTCACATTAATAAAGATTGGTGTCTGAGGGGAAAAAAAGGGAGTGAAGATTGATCATTGGCTGAGACAGATGGAGAGGTTAATGTGTAGTATATTGTAAGTCTGGAGGAAATATGTTGTTTGTCGTGGGTGAGTTGTAGCTACAAGAGGTTATTTGCCTCTTGTTTCTTATCTTCCTCTTCATTCCTGTTGTCTCTCTACGTCCTATCTATCCTCCTCTCTCTCTCTCTCTCTCTATCTCTCTCTCTCTCTCTCTCGTAACTTGCTTACAATGGAGTCAGGTCCAGGCAACTCAATGTCTGCGAGAGTCTGTTATGGAAATGTTATCGAAATCGATCAATGCATTCTCACGTCACTACCAAGAGCTCGGAAGGACTCGTGAAGCTCTGCTGCCTCTGGTAGGGGGCGTGAGGAGCTAATACTGGTTTGCTGGGGGCGTGAAGACTTAGTGGGGAAGGGGGGTATCTGAGGATTTACTGGGAGTCAGGGGTAGTGGGGTATCTGAGGATTTACTGGGAGTCAGAGGTAGAGGGGTATCTGAGGATTTACTGGGGAAGATGATGGGTGTGATTGTGATCGAGAAAGTTAACTTGGCAGCAAGGTGCTTGAATGGAGACTTCAGAGGATGTCAGTAACTGCTGAGAGTTTGCGCAGGTGAGGAAGAAAGTGGAAGGTGAGGAAGAATAAGAGAGGCGATGGACAATCTGTAGTAATAACAGTAGCAATAACAGTAGCAACAATAGCAATAATAGTAGCAACAATAGCAATAACAGTAGCAACAATAGCAATAACAGTAGCAACAATAGCAATAACAGTAGCAACAATAATAACAGTAGCAACAATAACAGTAGCAATAACAGTTGCAACAATAACAGTAGCAACAGTAACAACAACAGCAATAACAATAACAAGCAGCAACAATAACAGCAGTAGCAGCAACAACAGTAGCAACAATAACAACAGTAGCAATAATAACGTTAGCAACAATAACAGCAGTAGTAACAATAACAGTAGCAACAACAGTAGCAACAATAACAGTAGCAACAATTACAACAGTAGCAACAATAATAGTAGCAACGAAAACAACAGTAGCAACAATAACGTTAGTAACACTAACAACAGTAGCAACACTAACAACAGTAGCAGCAATAACAGTAGCAAAAATAACAGTAGCAACAATTAACAACAGTAGTAGCAATAACAGTAGCAACAACAGTAGCAACAATAACGTTAGCAATACCAACAGTAGTAGCAATAACAGTAGCAACAGCAGAAGCAACAGTAACAACAGTAGCAACAATAACAAGAGGGTGAGCTCTCCCTGAGTTATGTGTGCGTCGATACTGCCAATGGCTTCTGGAAATGAACTTTAAATTGCGTTATTTTCCTCATCCGGTCTCTCCCTCGCTCCACCAGCTGAGTCCAAGAAACCACATGTGAAACCTTTACGTTTTCATTGTTTTCACGGATGTGAGGATGTACGATGTGTGTTTAGATGAAGAAACAGTATGTAGAAGTCATCTGTGTGAGGGTGTGTATCTGTATGGGAGGATTGTGTGTGGAAGTCACTTGTGTGAGGGTGTGTGTGTCTGTATGGGAGGATTGTGCGTGGAAGTCACTTGTGTGAGGGTGTGTGTCTGTATCGGGGAAACTGTGTAAGTCACTTGTGTGAGGGTGTGTATGTATCTGTATCGGGGGAACTGTGTAAGTCACTTGAACGTATTGTGCATTGCAGGAGTGTTAGGTTAGGTAAGATTCGTCAGGAAACAGGACATTTGTTTCCTGACGCGGAGCTTCTGGTCATCTGAGGGAGGCCTTCGGCTGGCTTATCGGTCCACCCCCTTTAAAAATAATGGTCATAGTTATAACCATTTTTGATTACAGGAGTGTGTGTGTTCGTCTAGGTTCACCGGAAGTCGTCTGGTGTCAGTCTAGTGTCAGCTGGCAGTCTTTGTTTGGGTTTGTTTGGGTTTGCCTGGTGTCGTCTGGGTTGTTTGATGTAGTCTGAAACCGTCAGGAATCGTGTGGGTTCCTAACGTGCTATCTTCGTTGGTCTGGGTTAGCAGGGCTTAGTCTGGGTTGGTCTGGATTCATGTGGGTACATTAAGTGCCATCTGCTTACGCCTTGGATCGTCTGGTATGATTTCCTGTGGGATCCACATGTATCGTCTGGTGTCATCTGAGTTCCACTAGGTTTGCCTGGTGTTATGTAGAGTTTCCGGCATCTACATTCTGTATACGAAGCTTGTGATCGCGTCATAAAAACAAAACTAAGAAACTCGCAGATATATTTTTCATGGTATCCAATACTGACATGATGAATACGACACATGTATGCAACTCATGGGTATCTTTAAGACGAAGCATTGCTCCTGCACAACTGGCTTCTTCTGTTGAGCTTCATGGTGTTGCTGCGTGAAAAAAAAAGTGATTCATTATATTCATGGCACACAATACCGACAAGGTCCGGTGTTGTATACTGTATACCATCAATAAAACACCTTTTTTTTTACATAGCAACACTATGAAACTCGCAAATATGTGAATGAAACAAGTGCGAGTGTGTGAGTGAGTGAGTGAGTGAGTGAGTGAGTGTGTGTGTGTGTGTGTGTGAGTGTGTGTGTGTGTGTGTGTGTAGGAGTTCATTAACAAAGTCCTCAGTCCTGTGGTCAATCACTCTCACGCATCGTCAACACGGGTTAACTTTCTGTTTTTCACAGACAGAACACACAGCTGCAACGCCTCACAGTTCAGAGCACAAAGCCTATACTCTCCTTATATTTCTTTCTGCTACGTTACATACAAACCACAAAATCTCTCTTGATCTGGTGGATGCCAAATCCTGTTATGTGCTTATCCCCCCAACACCAACCCTTCTCTTCCTGGAGATTTTTTTTACCCCTCTAGAGCTACTACCCACGCTGTGATGTGTATGTACTCTGTTGTGGCTGCGGGGGTTGAGTCTTACGTCTTGGTTGGTTGGTTGGTTGGTTTTTGCTTGTGTGTGTACTCACCTAATTGTACTCACCTAATTGTGGTTGCAGGGGTCGAGACTCAGCTCCTGGCCCCGCCTCTTCTCTGTCTGCTACTGGGTCTCTGCTCTCCCTGCTCCATGAGCTTTATCATACCTCGTCTTAAAACTATGTATGGTTCCTGCCTCCACTATATCTTTCTCTAGACTATTCCACTTTCTGACTACTCTGTGGCTGAAGAAATGCTTCCTAACATCCCTTTGACTCATCTGAGTCTTCAGCTTCCAGTTGTGTCCCCTTGTTTCTGTGTTCCCTCTCTGGAACATCTTGTCACTGTCTGTGTTGTGTTGTGTTATCACCTATGTGTTGTGGTCAGTCCCTCTCTGTCACAGCACACAGCTCCTGTGAATGTGCCCTCACCTATTTGTACTCACTTATTTGTAGTTGCAAAGGTCAATTCATAGCTCCAGGTCCAGCCCTCCTAGTGTATGTGTGTGTGTTGTGTGTACTAGTGTATGTGTGTGTGTGTGTGTGTGTCTGTGTGTTGTCTGTGTGTAGTGGTGTAATTTTTTATGTTTAATTGTGTGTGTTGTCAGGTCCGTGTGTTGGGCTTTTGGGCCTCCACTTGACTACCTCTTCACTACCTGTTAGCTTGCTTTACCCGGAATGGTCGTACCTTGTTCTGAAGCTGTGTTTAGCGTCCGGCGGAGAATAAGACATCATGCCTAAAAGAGTTAAGAGAAAATGGAAGGGAAAATGGAGAATGTGACGGAAAATAATGAAGGAAGAGAGGGAACGGGAGAAATGGAAGAGGGAGGAGGGACGAGGGAGGGAGGAGAGAGGATGCAGCACTGCGGTTAGAGGTCGATAGAGAAGGTTTTCCCTGAGGTGGGAATACCGGAAGTGAGGTAAGTGGGTTAGGTGCTAGAGGTGAGGGAAGCGAGGGAGGAAACACTGTAGGGCGACTAAAGAGAGGGAACTCTGTAGGGCGACTAAAGGTAGGGAACTCTGTAGGGCGACTAATGGTAGGGAACTCTGTAGGGCGACTAAAGGGAGGGAACTCTGTAGGGCGACTAAAGGGAGGGAACTCTGTAGGGCGACTAAAGGGAGGGAACTCTGTAGGGCGACTAAAGGGAGGGAACTCTGTAGGGCGACTAAAGGAAGGGAACTCTGTAGGGCGACTAAAGGGAGGGAACTCTGTAGGGCGACTAAAGGGAGGGAACTCTGTAGGGCGACAAAAGGGAGGGAACTCTGTAGGGCGACTAAAGGGAGGGAACTCTGTAGGGCGACTAAAGGGAGGGAACTCTGTAGGGCGACTAAAGGAGGGAACTCTGTAGGGCGACTAAAGGGAGGGAACTCTGCAGGGCGACTAAAGGAAGGAACTCTGTAGGGCGACTAAAGGGAGGGAACTCTGTAGGGCGACTAAAGGGAGGGAACTCTGAGGGCGACAAAGGGAGGGAACTCTGTAGGGCGACTAAAGGGAGGGAACTCTGTAGGGCGACAAAGGAGGAACTCTGTAGGGCGACTAAAGGCAGGGAACTCTGTAGGGCGACTAAAGGAGGGAACTCATGTAGGGCGACTAAAGGAGGGAACTCTGTAGGGCGACAAGATGCAAGGACGAACTCTGTAGGGCGACTAAAGGAGGAACTCTGTAGGGCGACTAAAGGAGGAACTCTGTAGGGCGACTAAAGGAGGAACTCTGTAGGGCGACTAAAGGAGGAACTCTGTAGGGCGACTAAAGGAGGGAACTCTGTGGGCACTAAGGGAGGAAACCGTAGGGCGACTAAGGGAGGGAACTCTGAGGCGACTAAAGGAGGGAACTCTGTAGGGCGACTAAAGGGAGGGAACTCTGTAGGGCGACTAAAGGGAGGGAACTCTGTAGGGCGACTAAAGGGAGGGAACTCTGTAGGGCGACTAAAGGGAGGGAACTCTGTAGAGCGACTAAAGGGAGGGAACTCTGTAGAGCGACTAAAGGGAGGGAACTCTAAAGGAAGTTTTTTTTTTATCTTTAATAAATTTAGCTACATTCGCAATGTGCTGTTACCCTATGTAGGGAGCTGGAGGGAACTTTGAAGGAAAAGTGAAGGGAACCAAGGAGAAGGGTACTTTGAAGTGAGAAAGATCCAGGTAATTTCAAAGGAACTTTCGATTACCGAGCAAAGCTAAAATAAATTATTCTCATGTAATACGCAAAAGTAACCACTGTGGGGAAAAAAATAGGAATTTCCAAGCATTTTCGTGATTTCTCACAGTGGTTACCGTATTTTCCGGCGTATAAGGCGCGCCTCTTTTTGTGAGTAGTATTACTACTCTACAGATAGGTTCCCTTTTAGCTGCGACGTCACGATACCCCTCACATGAGACGTAGGTCACATAGTAGACTCGACAGGTAGGCCTGGGCTCCTCCTCAAGACTTTCTTAATTATACGCCTACAAGACATCCAACGTGTGTATTTGTTACTCCAATATCTCCTGACGAACACCCACGAAAATGGTGAAATATCAGATGGGAATAGAAGTTGAAAGGAATATTTCGAGTTGTTAAAGGCAGATGAAAGAGAGGCAGAGATTTAATGTATAGGGCAGAAAGAAATAGGATTTGAGAGATGAACCAGAAAGAAGTCTTGGAAAAATTATCCTGCACCTTATAAGCTCAAGGTCAGGGTCAAAGGTAGGCTTTGGGTTTAGCGCACAGTAAGAGGGTCATTAGCCCTTGAATATGATTACTGATATGCCGTTACGATACTTCTGTCGTGCGTCTTATATGCTGGAAAATACGGTATTTTTGCACATTGTGGTATCACCTGTTGACTGTAATCTTATTGCATCTCTTATGCATGTACTGAGTCAAACCCGTGTGAGTCAGCCAGTCATCTCAAGGAGTGGTGGAGCCTCGATCCTCCGTAACACTATCCTCAGACAGTTGTACATCAGTGGTATTCATTACCCACAAGATGTTGAATTAAGACACATGTGCAACATATAAAGATACCCAGATGTTGCACATGTGCCTTATCTATCCTCAGACACGCTATCTACCTGCACTCACATAGCTGAGGAGGATAACAGAGAATGATGCAACAGAGGAATGACAAGAATGAAGAGGGGAAAAATGCAAATCTGAGAGAGCAGATTTAAGGAGACTGAAAGAAGAGAGGGAAATCGAGAGGAATAACTCAGAAGTGAGAATAAATATGAAGAAAAATGGAATAACGTAGATAGGTTAAGAAAGAAGATGAAGAGACGAGCGAAGTAACAAAGAAGCGAATGCAGAAAGAGCAAAAAGGGGAATAACTGAAAAAAATTTAGTTTAAAAATAACGAATTAGAGTTGGATGAAAAGCAATAGGAAAAAATGAAGAGGAGAGAAAAGGAGGAGGAAATAGTAGTTTGAGAGAAGTTGGATAAAAAGTGAGAGAGAAATAAGACAAGAATATACAGGAAGAGAAGGAGAAGAGGGTGAAGGAAGTGAAGAGGAAAGAGGAGAGGAGGAGGAGTCAGGAGTATAAATTAGAGGAAGATGAGTAATAGTTTCAGAGAAGTTGGATGAGGCAACGGAAGAAAACTAAGAGAATGAGGAAGAAGAGAATGAGGAAGAATAGAAATAAGAGAATGAGTAAGAAGAGAAATAAAATAATGAAGAAGAAGAGAAATAAGATAATGAGGAAGAAGAGAAATAAGATAATGAGGAAGAAGAGAAATAAGATAATGTGGAAGAAGAGAAAGAGAATGAGGAAGATAAATAAGAGAATGAGGAAGAAGAAAGGGAAGAGAAATAAGATAATAAGGAGGTAGAGTAATAAGAGAATGAGTAGGAAGAGAAATCAGAAAATGAGGAAAAGAAGAAGAAAAAAGAAGAGAAAAAAGGAAGAGAAAAAGTAGGAGGTGGAGGAGGGCGTAACAGGTGAATATATTTCACATGGACGAGTGGAGTCAGCGTCACCTGGCCATAAAGACTCGAGTCATCCACTGTAATGGGTGCTGGCAGGTGATCATCCATAATGGATGCTGGAAGGTGATCATCCATAATGGATACTGGCAGGTGATCATATATAATGGATACTGGCAGGTGATCATATATAATGGATACTGGCAGGTGATCATATATAATGGATACTGGCAGGTGATCATATATAATGGATACTGGCAGGTGATCATCCATAATGGATACAGGCAGGTGATCATCCATAATGGATACTGGCAGGTGATCATCCATAATGGGGGTTGGCAGGTGATCATCCATAATGGGGGTTGGCAGGTGATCATCCATAATGGATGCTGGAAGGTGATCATCCATAATGGATACTGGCAGGTGATCATCCATAATGGATACTGGCAGGTGATCATCTATAATGGATACTGGCAGGTGATCATCCATAATGGATACTGGCAGGTGATCATCCATAATGGATACTGGCAGGTGATCATCTATAATGGATACTGGCAGGTGATCATCTATAATGGATACGCAGGTGATCATCCATAATGGATACTGGCAGGTGATCATCCATAATGGATACTGGCAGGTGATCATCCATAATGGATACTGGCAGGTGATCATCCATAATGGATACAGGCAGGTGATCATCCATAATGGATACTGGCAGGTGATCATCCATAATGGGGGTTGGCAGGTGATCATCCATAATGGCTGACTGGGAGAGAGGAATGATGGACGCTGGGGAGAGAATGAGGGTGTGGGGGGACGGAGGATGTATGCGTCAGGGATAGGAGGAGTGGGGAGTCTCTGGTGTTAGGGGTAGAGTGAGAGGGATTAGTGGGAATATGATAACGCAGGTGAGACTGGGGATAAAGCGATGAATTAGAAAAGAAGAAAAAATTGGGGAAGTGTTGAGGATAATCGAGTTTGGGAGGAAGGTAAGTGATAACTGTGGGAAAGAAGCATAGGAGGAGGAGGAGGAGGGAATAGCAACTGAGGGAAGATAAGCCTGAGAGAGGAAGGAAAAAGAATGCTGCAGGCAAGCAATAGCGTCTCATCACCTAGCATTTAAGATTTTAACAGTTAAAGAAAATATCCTCTTTCTGCATTACTGGGAAGAGCAAAACTGGAGACTGCCTTGAGAGTGAGACAGATGGGAGCTCATCATGGTGGGGTGACGAGTGGAAAGGCCTTTTCTTCTTTAAACAAAACTGGACACATCTGCAGTGTGCTGCTACCCTTTTCTATTAGACAGGTATTCAGTGGGAACGAACGCTATATTTACCTGTTATATTCCATCAGAATAAGGGTTTAAACAAGGTGTTGAAATCTGTCAGTCTGAACTGAGAGACTTCAGTAGGGCAGTGAGGATATCGTTAAGCATTCCATTACAGATTCATCAGCTGCTGGAACTTCAATGGTTTCGTTCAAGCAGAGCTGGAGTCACTATTACTTGGAATTATCATCTCTCAGGATAGTCTTTCCAAGTGGACAACGGTGACTGTGTCTTCTTCACAATTAAGGGAATTTACAAAGTGGTTTTCTAAGAGGAGTTACACTTTCTTTAACTGTAATGTCAAGATATCTTATTAATGAAAATAAGATACTAGACATATTAAGCAAATTTTACAAATTTGCTTAATATGTCTAGTATCTTAGAATTTCCTAAATTTGCTTGTAACAGATAAGTGAACAGTAGATATAAATCCAGATATACCCCTATTAACAGTTTTGGGCCTAGTTCTTAGGTCTTTTTGTGTATCCATATGCTCTTGCGCAGTCCTCCACAGGATGGATATGGGGTGCACAATAAACTTATAAACTTGCCATTTCGGTGGCAAAAGCTAAGAAAAAAAATCTAAGTAAAATCTGTATCTTTTCTCCAAATTGTGCTTGAAATTATTGCTGTAACTCTCATTAGTATTACTACTGCTACGAGTATCGTGTCAAAATCTCTACGTGGCAAAGTAACCAGCAATTATCTGTTATTCTTAGATTCAATATTATGGTAAATATTTGCTGTTTTTTTATAATTATTAATTTTTTACCTATTGTAATTTCCCGGACATTTTTGTGCACTGTTTTAAGAAGTTTAAGTGGTAAGAAGTGTATTGTTATGACTGACGAGAAACTGGTGGGAGGGAAGCTGGGAGAGGGAAAGACGACAAAACTGAAGGGTGGGAAGCCAGGGAGAGGGAAAGACGACAAAACTGAAGGAAGGGAAGCAAGGGAGAGTGAGCATGGACGAAAAACTGTTGAAAACATGGAGTGAGGGAAGAAAGGGAGATACGGGAGGGGAGGGAAGATGAACTTGTGGGAGGGGAAACAAGGAAGATGGGGGAAGAATGGGGAACAGGAAGGAGGGTGTTCTGGGAGAAATTGAGGGAGCTAAGAGAGGTACAGGAGGGCAGTTTGGCATAAGCAGGGATAGTTGGTTAGGGAAGAGGGAGGGCAGAGGTCAGAGCCAGACGGCGGCACTCCGGAGGGGCGGTGACGATTGCATTACCCAAGCAATAAATGCTTTTATGTCACTATTGAAGGGGCCATCGAGCTGGCACCCTCCCTTGTGTGTGTGTGTGTGTACTCACCTAGTTGTACTCACCTAGTTGTGGTTGCAGGGGTCGAGTCATAGCTCCTGGCCCCGCCTCTTCACTGGCCGCTACTGGGTCACGCTCCCTGCTCCATGTGTGTGTGTGTGTGTGTGAGTGTTTCTTTAGATATAATAGATTTGTTAGGCATGTTTATAGCTTTATATAGAAATAATAATAATCCAATATTGTATTTGTGCAGAGACTCGAATGAACTATATTTTGTCAACAAACCCACAAATTGGTGATGAGTGAAGACCACATCTCGCGGACCATCCTAGACCGATACCAGTCAAGTGTAAAGTGACTACGTCAGATACCAGTCAAGTGTAAAGTGACTACGTCAGATACCAGTCAAGTGTAAAGCGACTACGTCAGATACCAGTCAAGTGTAAAGCGACTACGTCAGATACCAGTCAAGTGTAAAGTGACTACGTCAGATACCAGTCAAGTGTAAAGCGACTACGTCAGATACCAGTCAAGTGTAAAGCGACTACGTCAGATACCAGTAAGTGTAAAGATCGATACGTCAATACCAAACATGTTAAAAGCACTCTTATTAGAATTTCAGTAAATTAAAAGTTTGACTCGTCAGATTAAAAGTCTGAGGTAAAGTCAGCTACGTCAGATACCTTTTCAAGGGTGTAAAGCCTACGGGTTATGTAATCAAGTGTAATCGGATACGGACAGATACAGTCAAGTGTAAAAATCTATCATTATGTTTAGATACCAGCTCAATGCTGCTGAGTGGCTGCGTCAGATACCGCAGCTGACTAGGTCCTCTCAGATACTTAGATCAAAGGAGGAACACTACAGTCCAGATACGCAGTAAGTCTAAACAAATCAATACCAGTCAAGTGTAAAGCGACTACGTCAGATACCAGTCAAGTGTAAAGCGACTACGTCAGATACCAGTCAAGTGTAAAGCGACTACGTCAGATACCAGTCAAGTGTAAAGCGACTACGTCAGATACCAGTCAAGTGTAAAGCGACTACGTCAGATACGGAAGCAAAGATCGATGACCAATTTATCAAACATGTTAAAAAATCATTTTTTTTCTCTTATTTTTAATGAATTAAATTGTAAATTATTAAAAAAAAAGTTATTTGCAGCTCTGTTACTAGAGTTAAAATTACCTTGAGGGGTAATATCCAGCTTGCTGTTCCGATGAGCTGTTTGTCAAGGGGTAATAAAGCTCTAGGTTATGTAATAAAGTTGTAATCCCTGGGATAACGGGAAAAAAATAGCTGTTTACATGTTATTGTTAAAAATCTATCATTATTTGTACTCTATTTTATTGCTTCCCACAGCTATATAGAACTTGCTGACGCCGTGGCTGTCGTTCATTGACGTACCGCCAGCTGACGTAGGTGCTCTCCCTCACTGCTACGTTAGAACATAAGAAAGGAGGAACACTGCAGTAGGCCTATTGGCCCATACTGGGCAGGTACGTCTCAAATCCAAATCAACTAGCAAAAATATTTGCCTAACCCATTTTCAGTGCTATCCAAAGAATAAGCTTTGATAACCCTGTTAACTTGGGATTGGGTTTGAGAAGGAATTGTCTAGTATAGGCCAATAGGCCTGCTGCCATGTTCCTCCTTTCTAATGTTCTTAACTCGCGTGCAAGGTCCACTCAAATTCAACCCCTCTCACTCAAGTATTTGTCTATCCTATATCTAAAGGTACCCAAGGTTTCAGCTTCAATGTACCTACTGGGCAGACTTCCACTCATCAACTAACCTATTTCCAAACCAGCATTTTCCTATACGCTTTTTAATCACTGATCTACTGCCTTATAATATATATATCAGAGGTAAACGAAGGTCTGTGACCAGTGAAGATCAAACAAAAATGCATACCAACTAATAACAATGTACAAGGACAAACACGAAGACAAATAAACCCATTACACTGCACTGCTGACGACGGCGATACACACACACACCAGTATATCATCGTGGGGGTGAATCCTATACCACTCTGTTGGTTTAGCCGGATTCAAAGCGCAGCCATTCAGCTGTGTTGTGTTTGTATACACGGTCAAACATTATTCCCGCTGTGGGACAACACCCGCTGGACTTCGTTCTAAGATTCACATGGATTCACTCTCGTTCACCAACCCGCACAGACCTTACTGTTCAAAGCAAAACGCAAAAGCAAAATGGAAGCAAACACACACACACACACACACACACACCAGCTCATCCACAATCAGATTCATCTCGCCACCCGTGGCTAAAACACCCCAATTTTTTACTCCACACATTTCCCTAAGTAGTTTTTTTCAGCAATTACAACCAAATTCATGACCTCCTTTATCGTGAACCTCATTACCGCCTCCACCAACCTTGTTTACTCACCAGGAGCCTTCCCTGCTGCTACCCAGGGAGCTGCTCGTGGCACTGCTGCTACCCAGGGAACTGTTTGTGACAGTACTGCTAACCAGGGAGCTGCTCGTGGCACTGCTGCTACCCAGGGAGCTGTTTGTGGCACTGCTAATACCCAGGGAACTGTTTGTGGCACTGCTGCTATCCAGGGAACTGTTTGTGGCACTGCTGCAACCCAGGAACTGTTTATGGCACTACTGCAACCCAGGGAGCTGTTTGTGGCACTACTGCTACCTAGGGAGCTGCTTCTGGCACTACTACCCAGGGAACTGTTTATGGCGCTGCTGCTACCCAGGGTAGTGGTTTGTGGCGCTGCTGCTAAGGCCGCAACTCCATGGGTAGCAGCAGTGCTACAGTTCCCTGGGTAGCAGTAGTGCCCAGGCAGCCCCCTGGGTAGCAGTAGCGCCACAAACAGTTCCATGGATAGCAGCAATGCCACAAACAGTTCCCTGGGTAGCAGCAGTGCCACAAATAGTTCTCTGGGTAGCAGCAGTGCCACAAACAGCTTATAAACAGGGATTATAGTCGTGTGCTGCATTGCATTGGCTACCGATGATTATGTGGTCTCTCTCTCTCTCTCTCTCTCTCTCTCTCTCTCTCTCTCTCTCTATCCCTTGATGGGTTATGGAGGAAGTGAGGGGAAGGACATAATCTGGCTCTACCGTAGGCTATCCTGCCTCCTCTTGGCAGTGTTTGTCAGCACCCAAACTGACGCCTCCCTTCTTGCCCCTCCTGAAGGAAGGGAAGGAGGATGAACAGGAGATATAGCAGGAGGAGGAGGGATAGATGGAGACACACACTGACACAGTTTCCTAAAATATTACCTCTGAAAATTTAATTTAATCTTGCTAATAACGTGTCCTAAATATTTTAAATATTTACAACACTCATGACAAGATAGCCTGGTAAATGTGAGGGGTTAATAGTTAATGGGGTTTTATGGCTATAGACTACACGAGGGTCATTAAGGCTGCAACGGAACCTGTTCATTACCAGACAAGAATATTTGAATCCCCAAAACGAAGTATTACAGTAAACTGAAGAATACAGAGGCACAATACCGTGACTGGAAACAAGACAAATAACCCACACACGGGTGAAGGAAACTTGTGACGACGTTTCGTCCAAGTCGGACTGAAAAGTCATTTTTTTTTTTTAAAGTAGAAACGTCGTAAATTTTTTTTAAGTAGAAATGGAGAAAAATATGAAATATAAGAAAAATAACTCCGAGACAAAATGAAAGAGAAATAGACGATTATTAAAAAAAATAGAGTCTGGAAGAAAGATGAAAGAAAAAAAATAGAAGAAATGCACAAAACAACGCGTAAGTCCCGCTCGTGTTCAGTAATTTATTCGTTATGGAATAAATTATTACTTCTGAAAACTTAAGTGTTAAGAAGAAGAATCTTTTGGATTGTAAAACTTGAGGCCAATAAAATATTTAACTAAATAATCTGAGACTTTTAACTAGCAAATTTTCTTCAAGAACTACTTGCGACGGCCTTTTAAAGAAAGTTGAAAGCATTTTTGAGAGAGAGAGAGAGAGAGAGAGAGAGAGAGAGAGAGAGAGAGAGAGAGAGAGAGAGAAGAGAGAGAGAGAGAGCCCAGACAGCCACTTGCCCTCAGCAGTATCTTGACTTGACTTAAGCAGTATCTTGACTTAAGATTTTGAGAGGACTTTACTTCCCTGCCTCTGGCTAGCCCCTTGCTACCTCTTCTTGCCCCTCGCCCACCCTCTCCTACCCACACTGCACCATGTGCAGGCTGCAGAAGGCAGCAGTTTCCGCTGTTCCCTCTTCAGACTCACCGCAAATTAGATAAGTTTCACAAACAACAAGGATGGTTTGGGGCCTCCGAGGCAGTCTTCCCCTTCCCTCTCTCACCCCCCCTTTGCCCCTTCCTTTTTCCCCTCTCACCCTTCTCTTTACCTCCTTGATGGAAAGGGTAACAAATGTTGTGACAGGAGTAAATAAAAGATGACGGTAACGATTGTTACATTAACAAGGATATCGACAACAGAAGAAACGGCAGTGGTATTAGCAGGTGGTGGTGATGGCAGCAGCAATGGTGGCAGCGGCAGCAGTGTGACAGCGGCAGCAGTGGTGGCAGCGGCAGCAGTGGTGGCAGCGGCAGCAGTGGTGGCAGCGGCAGCGGTGTGGCAGCGGCAGAAGTGGTGGTGGTGGCAGGAGAATTGAGGAAAGATGAGGATCGTTAATTCCATAGTGAAGCATCTAGCGCTAATGCCTCCACTTAGTCTGTGATGCTTAATTACACTTAACATTAATTAGCAAGGCGTTAGCGATAATTTGACGGAACGAACACTCTCTCCCTTTCACACACACTCTCTCTCTCTCATATTCGCTCCCATATAGAGATAGTGAGGCTCTGAGTTATTTTCTTCCCAAAAATTATCACTAAATCCGTATTGAACCTTCACCGTAAGACCTGTTGGCGGCTCGATCCACTTTTCACTAATTACTAAACAGAAACAGGAAACGGAAAGAGAACAGACTAGTCGAAAAGCAACCATCATCAATTACATCTTCAACAAGTATATATTAAAACGAAAGTATATACACAAATACCCGCACACAGGAGAGACACTTATGACGACGTTTCGGTCCAACTTGGTCCACAGGTTTCATTAATCTATGTGTTGGGTTATTTGTGTATTGTTCCAGTCGCGGTATTGTGCCATTTTATTGTCCACACAAGTATGTACTCACTACAGTCAACGAAAAATCGTGAGCCTCTGTTAATTAAATGGTCTCTAATAATTAAATGGTCTCTAATAATTAAATGGCCTCTAATAAAAAAAATGGCCTCTAATAATTAAATGGCCTCCATTAATTAAATGGTCTTTATTAGTTGAAGGTTATTCTCTTTTCAAAAAACAAGTTACTATTTTTTTCAACTGTTGCAACAGTTTCCCGTTAACAGTAACATGAAATAAAGCAATTAATCTATATTTCAGCTTTATTTCAGCTTCGAGCTCTTAATTATTTCTTTTACAAAGGTTTCTGAAGTACACAATGCAACTTAGTAAGTTAGTAAGTGTAACAAGTTGATAATTAAAGCTGAGGTGTAACACCTGGGTGTCTTGACGAGCATGCGCAAGTATTACACACGTTACACACGTGTCTTGTTCTCCAGAAACTGGAAGAATAAGCATAGAAATATAATGAGTGTTCTTATTCTCTTTAAAGCCACTAGAGAGGAATACGAAACTAATGACTTTTAATTTGACACTAAACATTTAAACATCTTGGTTTATATATATATATATATATATATATGCAAAAAGATCACAGTAAACAGGTGATATAGTTCCTTGATAATGTGAGTAGTCACGAAAGCGCTTGGAATTCTTCTATTTTTTCATAGTGGTTGTTTTGCTATATATATATATATATATATATATATATATATATATATATTTTATATATATATATATATATATATATATATATATATATATATATATATATATATGAGACAGAAGAATGGGGCTGTATTTGTGGCTGAGGGAAAAATCCAAGTTAACCAAATAGAAAATTGAAAAGCCAGATGAAAATCCCCGGGAGAGAGAGAGAAGAAATAACCATATATCACACACTAAGGAAAAAAAAAGAGGGGCCAAGTACACACAAAAAAAGAGGAAGGACAGACTCAGTATAAAGTTTACTAAAAAACTTAAAAATAAATTATATGGACGATGATACAGATAGATAATAAATAGATAAGGAATAAGAGAGCTCGACCACTGCGACTAGAGAGCCATACAGCTTTAAGAAGATGGCTTGATAAAAACTGAGGAAAGAGACGAGATTCAAGACATTGGAAGGTTCTTAAAGAACATAAGAAGAAACACTGCAGCAGACCTACTGGCCCATACTAGGTAGGTTATTCTCATACCCAAAGCCACTAACAAAAATATTTGCCCAACCCATTAACCAATAAGGTCAGGTTCCATAATATACAGTACAGTATAAACATACACTACAAGTCCCATATATACGTATGCAAAATAAAATGTCCCTATACAAGGCACTTCTTAGCTACTAGTTTGCTCTGGTTTGTTCTGTAAGACAAGGGAAAGATCTTTAGGAAAGCGATATGATCTGTAAGATTGTGGAAGGATCTTTAGGAAAGGATCTATAAGATAGGGAAGGATCTTTAGGAAAGGATCTGTAAGATTGGGAAGGATCTTTAGGAAAAGATCTATAAGATAGGGAAGGATCTTTAGGAAAGGATCTGTAAGATTGGGAAGGATCTTTAGGAAAAGATCTGTAAGATAGGGAAGGATCTTTAGGAAGGATCTGTAAGATAGGGAAGGATCTTTAAGAAAATAAGAGGATCTGAAAGAGTGGATACATTCGTAATACAGTGGAGGAATCTAAAAGATAGTGGAAGTATTTGTAAAGCTATGAAAGTTTCTGTAAGAAAATAAAGATATCTATGAGATAGTGGAGGTATTTGTTAGACTGAAATGATATCCATAAGACTACTAGTACTGGATATCTCGAAGACAGTCGCGCCATAATAATCATTTTGTACTCAAGGCTATCACCTAGAACGTCTCCCACCTGGCTCAGGTTCATGGGCTTTTAGAGACAGAGAGAGAGAGAGAGAGAGAGAGAGAGAAAAAGAGTATTCCACCACCAGACGGGCAGCCACCAGTTGCGCAACTCTGGTTGAAGAGATTTCTCCATCGGCCATCATTCACTCCTCGACCAACTCGTACTTGGAAAAAACATTCGTGAAATAAAGCCAAGTTACCAAACACATTCTCTGACAAAAATATGTTCAATTTCACCCTTAACACATGAATGCAGTTTAATATGAAATAAAATGAATTTGATATTGTTTTTTTTAATGCCATCTTTTGACATGAGGTACAATAGGACAATAGGCCTTAGTCTGCTTAATTAATAAAAAAAATAATCTAAACGCCGGAAGACACTAACAATATCCCAGTAATTAATTTTTATAGTGGGCCTGAAGAAGATAAATTATGTAATATCACAGTCACTATCGAAATGGTTATGAAACAAGTAGACCGACTGAAACCAAATAAATCGCCGGGTCCTGATGAGCTTTTTTAAAGGGTTCTTAAGGAATGCAGAATGGAACTCTGTGAACCGTTAACTAATATTTTTAATTTATCTCTTCAAACAGGTGTAGTGTCTAATATGTGGAAGATGGCCAATGTAATTCATATTTTTAAAGCAGGGGGCAAGTCACTACCGTCAAATTACCGCCCAATAAGCCTGACCTCAATTGTAGGCAAATTACTAGAGTCAATTATAGCTGATAATATAAGAAGCCATCTAGATAAGCATAATTTAATTAATGATACTCAGCATGGATTCACGAGGGGCCGTTCCTGCCTATCTAATTTATTAACTTTCTTCGGTAAAGCTTTTGAGGCTGTTGATAACGATAAAGAATTCGATATTGTGTATTAAGACTTTAGTAAGGCTTTTGATAGAGTACCGCACCAGAGACTGTTAAGGAAAGTGGCAGCTCATGGAATTGGGGAAAAAGTGTCATGGTTCGAGTCATGGCTCACCAACAGGAAGCAGAGTGTGTGCTTAAATGGGGTTAAATCCGAGTGGGGATCTGTAACAAGTGGCGTTCCACAGGGATCAGTCTTGGGCCCGTTGTTGTTTATAATGACCTTGATGAGGGAATTACTAGTGATATGAGGAAATTCGCTAATGACACGAAGATAGGTAGGATAATTTATTCAAACGTAGATGTTATGGAAATTCAGGAGGATTTAGACAAACTTAATTCGTGGTCAGAAAACTGGCAGATGCAGTTCAACGTAGATAAATGCAAGGTTCTGAAGCTCGGGAGTGTCCATAACCCAAGCACTTATAAGTTAAATAACGTAGAACTTAGCCATACAGATTGCGAGAAGGACTTGGGGGTGATGGTAAGCAGCAACCTTAAACCGAGACAGCAATGCCTAAGTGTACGTAATAAGGCAAACAGATTACTGGGATTTATATCAAGAAGTGTAAGCAACGGAAGTCCAGCGGTTATATTACAGCTTTATACATCATTAGTAAGGCATCACCTAGATTACGTAGCTCATTTCTGGTCTCCATATTACAGAATGGATATAAATTCGTTAGAAAACATTCAGCGTAGAATGACTAAATTAATACATAGCATTAGAAATCTTCCCTATGAAGAATGATTGAAGACCCTTAAACTACATTCACTTGTAAGACGAAGAATGAGGGGAGACATGATCGAAGTGTATAAGTGGAAGATGGGTATTAACAAAGGGGATATAAATAAAGTTTTGAGGATATCTCTCCAAGAGAGAACCCGAAATAATGGATTCAAATTGGACAAGTTAAGATTTAGAAAGGATATAGGAAAGTATTGGTTTGGAAATAGGGTAGTTGATGAGTGGAACAGTCTGCCTAGTAGGGTTATTGAAGCTAAAACCTTGGGGAATTGCAAATTTAGGCTGAATAAATACATGAGTGAGAAGGGTTGGATTTGAGTGGGACTTGCACGAGAGTAAATAGAATTATCTAAGCTTATTGCTTGGGTAGCATTGAAAATTGGGTTGGGCAAACATTCTGTCAGTGGGATGCATTGTAAAGGACCTGCCTAGTATGGGCCAACAGGCCTGCTGCAGTGTTCCTCCTTTCTTATGTTATGTATGTATGTATGTATGTATGTGTGTGTGTGTGTGTGGGAGAGGAGAGAGAGAGAGAGAGAGAGAGAGAGAGAGAGAGAGAGAGAGAGAGAGAGAGAGAGAGAGAGAGAGAGAGAGAGAGCGTAAAATACCAATGAGAAGAGATAAAACGGGAATGACTTTAGAGAAGCGAGTTAACTGGAAAAGGGGGAGAAAATCTCCTCTCCCATAGGCCTGCACAACCTCTCCCATGGGAGGGTTAAGGTGGGGGAGGTGTAAGCCCAGTTGTTTGTGTTAAGCTAGGGAGGGGGGAACAGGAGGCTATATATAGGGGTGGGGGAGAGGAGGGGGTGTTTTATGGCGAGAGTGGGGCTGGTGGGGACGATTTGTGGGGGAGGTGGGGTGCTTGTGGAAGGATGGAGGAGTCTCTCTTTTATGTACGTCTGAAACCTCCTCTCGCCTGTGTTGGAACCTCCTCTCGCCTGTGTTGGAACCTCCTCTCGCCTGTGTTGGAACCTCCTCTCGCCTGTGTTGGAACCTCCTCTCGCCTGTGTTGGAACCTCCTCTCACCTGTGTTGGAACCTCCTCTCGCCTGTGTTGGAACCTCCTCTCGCCTGTGCTGGAACCTCCTCTCGCCTGTGTTGGAACCTCCTCTCGCCTGTGTTGGAACCTCCTCTCGCCTGTGCTGGAACCTCCTCTCGCCTGTGCTGGAACCTCCTCTCGCCTGTGTTGGAACCTCCTCTCGCCTGTGTTGGAACCTCCTCTCGCCTGTGTTGAAACCTCCTCTCGCCTGTGTTGGAACCTCCTCTCGCCTGTGTTGGAACCTCCTCTCGCCTGTGTTGGAACCTCCTCTCGCCTGTGCTGGAACCTCCTCTCGCCTGTGTTGGAACCTCCTCTCGCCTATGTTGGAACCTCCTCTCGCCTGTGTTGGAACCTCCTCTCGCCTGTGTTGGAACCTCCTCTCGCCTGTGCTGGAACCTCCTCTCGCCTGTGTTGGAACCTCCTCTCGCCTGTGCTGGAACCTCCTCTCGCCTGTGTTGGAACCTACTCTCGCCTGTGTTGGAACCTACTCTCGCCTGTGTTGGAACCTTCTCTCGCCTGTGTTGGAACCTCCTCTCGCCTATGTTGGAACCTCCTCTCGCCTGTGTTGGAACCTCCTCTCGCCTGTGTTGGAACCTCCTCTCGCCTGTGCTGGAACCTCCTCTCGCCTGTGTTGGAACCTCCTCTCGCCTGTGCTGGAACCTCCTCTCGCCTGTGTTGGAACCTTCTCTGCCTGTGCTGGAACCTCCTCTCGCCTGTGTTGGAACCTCTCTCGCCTGTGTTGGAACCTCTCTCGCCTGTGTTGGAACCTCCTCTCGCCTGTGTTGGAACCTTCTCTCGCCTGTGTTGGAACCTCTCTCGCCTGTGTTGGAACCTTCTCTCGCCTGTGCTGGAACCTTCTCTCGCCTGTGTTGGAACCTCCTCTCGCCTGTGCTGGAACCTCCTCTCGCCTGTGTTGGAACCTCCTCTCGCCTGTGCTGGAACCTCTCTCGCCTGTGTTGGAACCTCTCTCGCCTGTGTTGGAACTTCTCTCGCCTGTGTTGGAACCTCCTCTCGCCTGTGTTGGAACCTTCTCTCGCTTGTGTTGGAACCTCCTCTCGCCTGTGTTGGAACCTTCTCTCGCCTGTGCTGGAACCTTCTCTCGCCTGTGCTGGAACCTCCTCTCGCCTGTGTTGGAACCTACTCTCGCCTGTGCTGGAACTCTCTCTCGCCTGTGTTGGAACCTCTCTCGCCTGTGTTGGAACCTTCTCTCGCCTGTGCTGGAACCTCTCTCGCCTGTGCTGGAACCTCTCTCGCCTGTGCTGGAACCTCCTCTCGCCTGTGTTGGAACCCCTCTCGCCTGTGTTGGAACCTCCTCTCGCCTGTGTTGAACCTTCTCTCGCCTGTGTTGGAACCTACTCGCCTGTGCTGGAACCTCTCTCTCGCCTGTGTTGGAACCTCCCCTCGCCTGTGCTGGAACCTCCTCTCGCCTGTGTCTGGAACCTCTCTCGCCTGTGCTGGAACCTCTCTCGCCTGTGCTGGAACCTCCTCTCGCCTGTGCTGGAACCTCCTCTCGCTGTGTTGGAACCTCTCTCGCCTGTGCTGGAACCTCCTCTCGCCTGTGCTGGAACCTCTCTCGCCTGTGTCTGGAACCTCCTCGCCTGTGTTGGAACCTCCTCTCGCCTGTGTTGGAACCTCCTCTCGCCTGTGTTGGAACCTCCTCTCGCCTGTGTTGGAACCTCCTCTCGCCTGTGTTGGAACCTCCTCTCGCCTGTGTTGGAACCTCCTCTCGCCTGTGCTGGAACCTCCTCTCGCCTGTGCTGGAACCTCCTCTCGCCTGTGCTGGAACCTCCTCTCGCCTGTGCTGGAACCTACTCTCGCCTGTGCTGGAACCTACTCTCGCCTGTGTCGGAAGCTCTTCTCGCCTCTGTCGGAATCTCCTCTCGCCTCTGTCGGAACCTACTCTCGCCTCTGTCGGAACCTACTCTCGCCTGTGTCGGAACCTACTCTCGCCTCTGTCGGAACCTCCTCTCGCCTCTGTCGGAACTTCTCTCGCCTGTGTCGGAACCTACTCTCGCCTGTGTCGGAACCTACTCTCGCCTGTGTCGGAACCTACTCTGGGCTGTCTTGAAATAATCTTTAAATTTGGAAGGGAAGGAAGGTAAACTAACCAATTAGTCTATTTATTTTTGCAAATAAATGTGAGTTGTGCAATTATGAGTGATAATTGTGTGAAACGGTGGAGGCTCGATCCTTCGTCGGGGAAACTGAACCTCCGCCCTCCCGGAGGACGGCAGTGAGAGTTACCACCTACAAAGATGGATTTCCCCTATTTTTTCTAGGGCAAGTGGTAATGAAACTCAAAATAAAACCGTCATGGACGACGAAAACAATATAAACATATTTCGTTCGCTACACGGGACCCTCGTCAAAACAGAAAATATGGCGGCTTTCCAGTGACTTAGATAAAAGTTTGTCCTGAGAAACATGAGCTTATAAAACAAAAGATTTCTAGAAAATGGCAAATCAATTACTGTTTATACTGGAAGGTGCAACAAAAAACCGGGATTGCAATTGCAAAGGGTGGCTTGCTTGGTAGAACAGTCAGTTCACATACTGAGTGTCTGTGGTTCGACCCCCAGCACGTGTGGAAACGTTAGGTTTGTTCCCTGTAACCTGCTGCCTCTGTTCACCTAACAATAACTAGGTACCTGGGTATTAGTCGACTGTTGTGGGTGGCATCCTGGGGAAGGGGGAAGTACACATCAGATAGGGCTGGGGTTTGAAATGACCTGAGGTAGGATAACACCTCTTAGCCTGTAAAACTGATCTTTGTAAAAGAAAAAAAAAAGCATCGAAGGAGACAGCCGCCTCACGAATACTTTAAGGGGAACGTATTTTAGCTCTTTTGTTGACCGTCTGTTTTCGTGTTTAGATTCTGGGTGTGTGCCTGACTGCTGTTGACTGCGGAATTTTATCGAGTTTAATTTGGAGAGGATCTTTTGTTGCACGTTATGGTAATGGAGGATTTTGTTTGTGCCGCTGGTGTTGTTTTTATTGCTTTTCTGGGGGATGCTTCCCTGCTTAATATTACGCTTTTGCATGTGTGTACACTCACCTATGTGTGGTTGCAAGGGGTCGAGTAGCAGCTCCTGGCCCAGCCTCTTCGCCGGTCGCAACTAGGTCCTCTCCCGACTTAAAGAGCCTTATCGTACCTCTCAGTGAGTGTGTGTACTCACCTAATTGTGGTTGCAGGGGTGTGTGTGTTTGTACACTTGTGTCTATTTCTCTCTCTCTCTCTCTCTCTGTCTCTCTCTCTCTGCTGCGGTTATCCTCTTTTCTCCTGTTCTCTACACTTCGCATCAGAATGCAGGAAGTTCCACCTTATCCACAACTCTGCCCATTAAAGAGGATTGGTTGAGAGTGTGGGTAGTACTACTGCTTAATGGACTTCCAGTGTAACTGGCCGCGGATGAAGTTATTGTCAATTTTAGTCTCTGTTGGAGTCCCTCCATGCTGATGGATCACCAGTAGACGTGTAATTCCTTCTTAATATTAGTTTAGGAAGAAGCGTGGCTGTCTGTTTTGTGCTGTTTACTTTCAGTTTACGAGGTGTTTAGTGTATTTTGCAATACTGTCTATCTTTACTTCATGAGATGTTTATGTTGTGTTGGAACCTGCTCTCGCCTGTGTTGGAACCTGCTCATGCCTGTGTTGGAACCTGCTAATGCCTGTGTTGGAGCCTCTTCTTGCCTGTGTTGGAACCTGCTCATGCCTGTGTTGGAGCCTCTTCTTGCCTGTGTTGGAACCGGCTCATGCCTGTGTTGGAACCTGCTAATGCCTGTGTTGGAGCCTCTTCTTGCCTGTGTTGGAACCTGCTCATGCCTGTGTTGGAGCCTCTTCTTGCCTGTGTTGGAACCGGCTCTCGCCTGTGTTGGAACCTGCTCATGCCTGTGTTGGAACCCTTACCTGTGTTGGAACCTGCTCATGCCTGTGTTGGAACCTTTTCTTACCTGTGTTGGAACCTCATGCCTGTTGGAACCCGCTCATGCCTGTGTTGGAACCTTTGCTCATGCCTGTGTTGGAACCTCTTGCTTGTTGAACCTGCCATGCCTGTGTTGGAACCCTTCTTGCCCCTGTGTTGGAAAATCCTCTTCAAGCTTTGTTTCTTGGAACTTCGTCATAGCTCAATTTCCCGTTTTTGAGAAAAAAGCTTCATGCAACTATTAGCATGTTCAAGAGCCTTCTGGTCATTTATATAAGGAGCATTTCCGATTTTGATTTCTTTGCGATAACGTGAGAAAGCCTCTTCCGATGGACCTCATACCTTTACTGTTGTATCCTTAGAAAAAAAAATAGTGTCGAGATTGTTATTACAGTTGTTAGGTGCCAATTTGTTTAAGTTTCCCCCTCATGAACGCCTTCAATATTTAATGGATGATTTATTTTACACAGGATATCTCGAGTATATTTTGTAGGTACATATAAGCCAATTTACCAACAGATAAACTTGGAATTGCTGGATTCACCGTAATAACGAAAATTCGTATTCTGCTCGGCTTCATTTTTTTTTTTTTTTTAAGGCTGGTGTGTTTGCCTCGAGGGAAACTTCAGATTGATTTTGGGTGTGTAAATTTTAAAGCGTAAATGTTATTAAACAAGAAAGTCTCCACGCAATAACTCATGAAATCGTAATAACATAATTGCAAACAGAGTGGCTTACGCACTGGCCTGGAGTTTTACGACTCACTCCCCATGGTTAAAACCCCACCCGTTCCGTGGTTTGTAAATACTTCTGATTTGTTCTCAAATCACTTGAATCGCATTAGAAACTTATGCCCCACACACACTAAAATTCCTCTTTTGTGCACTGAGGTAGAGGTGGCTGGGCTTATAGGATACGGGAATACCTTTCTCAGACAGCAAAGCAACAGAAACATATCAGGTTATAGAGCCAAGAATAGAGCATTTTTAATGTCAAATTATTGTTATAGTCGTGGGGAATATCTAAACCTATAATTGTCTTATAGAGCCAGAGGGAAATGGGAAAGAGGAAGGAAGGGTAATCAGGTTCGATCCCGGAGATCAAGAGCCCTTCATTAACAAGAGCCCTTTCGAGACCAAAGCACGGACGAGGATTATTTTTACTAAAAAAGATCTGGCAGCTCAAGTACCAATAAAGCCTGGTAAGTATGGTGCTATCGTAACTGCAGCTTCCAGCACCCATAAACCCCTGCATTCAGCGCTTCTTTCAGCATCCAACGTTTGCCCAGACAAATGTTTGCATCGTAAAGAAGGTCAGAGCTGCGTCAGGGAGTACCACGGATGTTGTGGCGGAAACCACAGCTACAACAATAGTCTCCAGCACCGCAGTCTCCAGCACCGCAGTCTCCAGCACCGCAGTCTCCAGCACCGCAGTCTCCAGCACCGCAGTCTCCAGCACCGCAGTCTCCAGCACCGCAGTCTCCAGCACCGCAGTCTCCAGCACCCCAGTCTCCAGCACCGCAGTCTCCAGCACCGCAGTCTCCACAGCACCGTCACCACAACCACCACTACAACACTTTCCAGCACAATCGCTACAACACCCTCCCCACAATGCCCTATCCACAACAACTACTACAAGTATGACTACATCAAACCCCACTTCAACAGTCTCAACCACCACAAGGCCCTCCACCAACAACTCTCCCACATCAACATCCACTATCACATTTTGCTACTCTAATCGTTTCAACCACAACCTTAACAGCATCAACTCAGCAATATCCTCCATAATAGCCTGCAGCTCCTTCAATTCGGTTTTCTGGTCCTCATTCGTAACTCTTTTTCTCTCTCCATCCCTTACTTTCCCTTCTCCCACCAATTCTTTTTCCATCTCGTGTCTCGAATCATCACTCTCCTTCCTTCTACCTCCATCCCCTCACTATCGCATCTTTCTATCCTTTCTCCTCTCTCTCTCTTTGCCTGGGATCATGTCACATTCTCAGACATTAAAACATAAACAAACAACTGTCAGACTCTCACAAGCTTACAATATATTTTACTTCAAGTAAAATTCTTTTACTAACACGCTGAAAAAGCCATGAATTTAATCTTTCCAAAGATTTTACAATCTCCGAAGTTCTAATGCATTTAATATTTTATTTCTAAGACAAAGTATAATTCCTGAGCTAACCATATCAGGATCACAGTTGGCTAAATTATAGTAATTATCGACTAATTACACTTGATTAGGAAAGCTTATTAGGGCGTTAATAATTTTTTGGGTTGAAAATGTATCATGGGTGATTGAAGAAATTTTATTTTCCTCGCAGTTGTTACTGGTAACGTAAATAGCAGTAAACAGGCACAGAAAGGTACTAATTTACTGTAGGTAATTAGGGGCAGCAGTTGTAATGAAAATCTCCCCTAAACAGGGAATCGAACTTGAGTGGGAAGGATTAGTGTGTCATAGAGCGAAACGTCGTCACTACAAACGCACGTTCTAGAAAGAACTTATTACCCTATTATTAGTTATTCAGACCTTCGTTAATCCGTGTTGGCGCGGCTTCACAACTGCAAAGTATTTGCATGTGCATTCAACTGCATTTATTAACAATAAAAAAACATGAGCTGGAGGTAAGCCACGGTGAAAAGTTGAGCCAAGACTTTATCCAGTGAGCTTAATGACCTCTTGGAAGTTTTCTCAGCCATAGAACTGCCCATCTACTGGTGCTGCGACTTGAAGCACTCCTGTTGAGAACTATGACTTTGTTCGGTCAGACAAGCTCCCTTTCACTGATATTGAGCCCTTCTCTACTGCTCCATGAGCTTTATCTACTGTCTTAAAACTATGTATTTCTGCCTCACTGATCCATCTTGGAACTATTCCCTTCCTGACATCTCTGTCCTGTGAAAACTTTCTAACATCTCTTAGACTCATCTGAGTCTTCAACTGCCACATTGTGACCTCTTTTTCTGTGTCCATCTCTGGAACATCCTGTCTCTGTCTCGGTGTGTGTGTACCACCAAGTTGTACTCACTAGTGGGTTGTAGGGACTCGAGTCAAGCTCCTGGCCCCCTTCACGGCCCTACTTGTGTGGTGTGTGTGTGTGTGTAAACAAACACCTTTTTCTCTTACACACACATAAATGTACAAGTTTCAATCGTAATAAACGACTACCATTAAATTTACGTGAAATTGGATGGGAATCGAACCTAAGGTTTGGTGAGTGGTAATCCTGCTGTAAGCCATTATTAGCTTTCTATAACAGGGAATGAAATATCCCCTCAGCATGTACATACACTGAAAAAATACACCCCTCGTGTATATACACTGAGACTTGTACTCATTTTAGAATATATTCATGGCAGGGAGGCAAGAGGAGCTAGGGAAAGTTGGGAATAGAGCGGGATTGAAGGAGAAGAAAGTACTTCATCGCAGGGAAGGAATATAAAAGGGAAGGGGAGGGTGAGAAGGGGAGAGCGAGAGGGAGAGGGGGAAGGGGGTGAGGAAAAGAGGGGAAAAGAGAGAGGATCACAGAGAGGGAGATGGTAACAGGTTGGGCAGTTAGATAGGGATGGGTGCAGGGAAGGGAAGGGAGGGAAAGGAGGGAAGTGTGAGGGAGAGAGAGGGGGAGAAAGGAAGAGCGATAGAAGCAATAATCCGGGGCTGCACACACAAGATTAGTTCAGTGCCAGAGTCATGGTGCCATCACCGTGAATTATCATGGCACCAGGCCGTGACTGTCTGTCATTGTAAGCGGTCACTCTCTCCCTGGTATGTTACCGTCACTCTCTGACATGGGATTTACAAAGCAATCTTTGCAAAGAAATTCCTGCAAGGTAGTAATCTTTTAGGGCGGGTTTGCGGGTTTGTAATCTTTGCAAAGTAATCTTTTAGAGCTTCATGACCTTTAAGACTAGCGAATTGTTCTAATGAACTAATCTAAGACCTATTATTGTTCTAGGAGTTTATTGCCCTCATTACTTCATTTATTTATTTTTTATTAACACATCGGTTGATTCCCACCAAGGCAGGGTGGCCCGAAAAAGAAAAACTTTCATCATCATTCACTCCATCACTGTCCTGCCAGAAGGGTGCTTTACACTACAGTTATAAAACTGCAACATTAACATCCCTCCTTCAGAGTGCCGGCACTGTACTTCCCATCTCCAGAACTCAAGTTCGGCCTGCCGGTTTCCCTGAATCTCTTCATAAATGTTACTTTGCTCACACTCCAACAGCACGTCAAGTATTAAAACCATATGCCTCCATTCACTCCTATCAAATACGCTCACACATGCTTGCTGGAAGTCCAAGCCCCTCGCACAAAAACTTCCTTTACCCTCCCTCCAACCTTTCCTAGGCCGACCCCTACCCCGCCTTCCCTCCACTACAGATTTATACACTCTCGAAGTCACTCTGTCTCGTTCCATTCTCTCTACATGTCCAAACCACCTCAACAACCCCTCCTCAGCTCTCTGGACAATCGTTTTGGTAATCCGCACCTCCTCCTAATTTCCAAACTCCGAATTCTCTGCATTATATTCACACCACACATTGACCTCAGACATGACATCTTCACTGCCTCCAGCCTTCTCCTCGTTGCAACATTCATCACCCATGCTTCACACCCATATAAGAGCGTTGGTATAACTATACTCTCATACATTCCCTCTTTACTTCCATGGACAAGGTTCTTTGTCTCCACAGACTCGAAGTGCTCCACTCACCCTTTTCCCCTCATCAATTCTATGATTCACCTCATCCTACATAGACCCATCCGCCGACATGTCCACTCCCAAATATCTGAATACATTCACCTCCTCCATACTCTCTCCCTCCAATCTGATATCCAATCTTTCGTCACCTATTCTTTTTGTTATCCTCATCACCTTACTCTTTCCTATATTCACTTTCAATTTTCTTCTTTTACACACCCTACCAAATTCATCCACCAACCTCTGCAGCTTCTCTTCAGAATCTCCCAAAAGCACAGTGTCATCAGCAAAAGCAACTGTGACAACTCCCATTTGTATTTGCTTCTTTATCTTTTAGCCCAACACCTCTTGCCAAGACCCTCGCATTCACTTCTCTTACAACCCCATCTATAAATATATTGAACAACCACGGTGACATCACACATCCTTGTCTAAGGCCCACTTTTACTGGGAAATAGTCCCTTCCCTCCTACACACTCTAACCTGAGC
This sequence comes from Cherax destructor, assembly GCA_009830355.1. Taxonomy (NCBI): domain Eukaryota; kingdom Metazoa; phylum Arthropoda; class Malacostraca; order Decapoda; family Parastacidae; genus Cherax; species Cherax destructor. Next base: position 187,931 of record WNWK01000500.1, read on the forward strand.
CTCACTATCCTCATAAAAACTCTTCACTGCTTTCAGTAACCTTCCTCCTATTTCATACACCTGCAACATCTGCCACATTGCCCCTATCTACCCTATCATACGCCTTTTCCAAATCCATAAATGCCACAAAAACATCTTTACCCTTATCCAAATACTGTTCACCTATATGTTTCACTGTAAACACTTGGTCTACACACCCCTACCTTTCCTAAAGCCCCCTTGTTCATCTGCTATCCTGCTTTCTGTTTTACTCTTAATTCTTTCAATAATAACTCTACCATACACTTTACCAGGTACACTCAACAGACTTATTCCCCTATAATTTTTGCACTCTCTTTTGTCCCCTTTGCCTTTATACAAAGGAACAATACACGCTCTCTGCCAATCCCTAGGTACCTTACCCTCTTCCATACATTTATTAAATAATAGCACCAACCACTCCAAAATTATATCCCCACCTGCTTTAACATTTCTATCTTTATCCCATCAATCCCAGCTGCCTTACCCCCTTTCATTCTACCCACTGCCTCACGAACTTCCCTACACCCACAACTGGCTCTTCCACACTCCTACAAGATGTTATTCCTCCTTGCCCTACACACGAAATCACAGCTTCCTGTCTTCATCAACATTTAACAAATCCTCAAAATATTCTCTCCATCTTTCCGATACCTCTAACTCTCCATTTAATAACTCTCCTCTCCTATTTTTAACTGTCAAATCCATTTGTTCTCTAGGCTTCCTCAACTTATTAATCTCATTCCAAAACTTTTTCTTATTTTCAACAAAATTTGCTGATAACATCTCACCCACTCTCTCATCTGCTCTCTTTTACATTGCTTCACCACTCTTTTTAAACCCCTCTTTTTCTCTCCATATACTCTTCCCTCCTTGCATCACTTCTACTTTGTAAAAACCTCTCATATGCTAACTTTTCTCCCTTACTACTCTCTTTACATCATCATTCTACCAATCGCTCCTCTTCCCTCCCGCACCCACTCGCCTGTAACCACAAACTTCTGCTGAACACTCTAACACTACATTTTTAAATTTACCCCATACATTTTCGACCCCATTGCCTACACCCCACTAGCCCATCTATCCTCCAATAGTTGTTTATATCTTACCCTAACTGCCTCATCTTTTAGTTTATAAACCTTCACCTCTCTTTTACTTACTGATTCTATTTTCCTTGTATCCCATCTACCTTTTACTCCCACTGTAGCTATAACTAAAAAGTGATCTGATATATCTGTAGCCCCTCTATAAACATGTACATCCTGAAGTCTACTTCATCCTGAAGTCTACTTCATATATATATATATATATATATATATATATATATATATATAATATGAGAGAAATGGGAGGGATGCATACCCATTCCGTCCTCGAATCTGCTATTGTCTTCTATAGGAAACCAACTTGAAATCAACTTAGGAGCCTCATCCCACTCTCGTAAATCATCACATGTGACTCATTTCCCTCCCCACCAAACCACCATTCCTCACTCTCTAAAAATAATTGGATGGGGTCGGATACATTCCAGGACATCATTGTATGGATATGTTAAGTAGCTGAGGCATCTTCCAGGATCAAAGAGGAGTGTATGTGTGTATATGTATGCGTAAATAATATATATATATATATATATATATATATATATATATATATATATATATATATATATATATATATATATATATATATATATATATATATATATATATATATATATATATGATCGTGTTAGATAGGAGTGAATGGAGACGATTGGTTTTTGGGACCTGACGAGCTGTTGGAGTGTGAGCAGGGTAATATTTAGTGAAGGGATTCAGGGAAACCGGTTATTATAGATTTAGCCGGACTTGAGTCCTGGAAATGGGAAGTACAATGCCTGCACTTTAAAGGAGGGGTCTGGGATAGTGACAGCTGGGAGGGACTATTCTAAACTGTCTTATCTGAGCGCCTCTGCAAAGAGTGAGGTGAAAGTGTTGAATGATGAAAGTATTTTCTTTTTGAGTCACCCTGCCTCGGTGGGAGACGGCCGACTTGTTGGAAATTTATATATATATATATATATATATATATATACAGTGTGTGTATGTGTATGTGTGTATGTTATGTGTATGTTTGTATGTGTAGTGTATGTGTATATGTGTGTGTGTTGTGTGTGTGTGTGTGTGCACTTGCAAATCTAGAAGGGGTCACAATGGTCAAGTCACGTGTGAGTGCATAGAATAATGTGTGTGCTCAGAGCGCGCGCGCGCGCGAGAGAGAGAGAGAGAGAGAGAGAGAGAGAGAGAGAGAGAGAGGAGAGAGAGAGAGAGAGAGAGAGAGAGAGAGAGAGAGAGAGAGAGAGAGAGAGAGAGAGAGAGAGAGAGAGAAGTGAAGAGAGAGAGAGAGAGAGAGAGAATGAATGACGTTTGATTACTTATTTATAATCACTATTAATCATTACTACTCAGATACCTCCCTTTCGTATGGACGTAGAGACGTAAGGCTGACAGGTGTGGGCATTAAAATATAATATACACAAAAGCTTATATGGAAGCTACGTTTCATCCACGGTGGTGCTCCATCCAGTATGATCTCGCTTGTAAAAAAAACAACAACTATAAAACATTTTCTTTCTGGATGCCATGCATCCCTCAGGTGTTGCCACAACAGGCTCCTTCAAGATAGCAGCAACATGTTAAGGCACATCCTTCCTGCCTCTTTTTTCCCCTCCTCTCAACACCCTCATGAAACAGAGGTCATAAAGCCTTTCTATCGGGCGTGTCCCTGCAAGATAGCAATATGTTAAGACACGTTTCTCCTCTCCCAAGTCTCCCTTGGGGGAATATTTTTAAGTTAGAAGCTGCTTTAACACCTATTTTTTTGACCCTCAAAATGTTTTCAATATACAGTGTAAACTAGATTTTTTTTCCTCTTTTCTATATGGCAGTGTTTGAATTTTTTGTTGTTATACACACACACATTATTATAATATATATATAAAGGCCTAATCCTAATTAACAGTTAATATATATCAAAGCATAGCCGTGTTTGCCCTCAGAGGAGGTGTCCTGATAGTCCAAAAGTCCTGATAGTCCTAAAGTTATTCGTTTGGATGATCATTTGACTATCTTTTTACCCCCTCAACTGCCGAGGAGTTCAGTAATGTCGGCACTACGGCGGCAGCAGCGGCTGCTGCAGCTGTAGTACAGCTGTTAGTGGCTAAGTATTTCTTAGTCATCACTCTTCAGTGTATCGCGAGGTGCCACGCAGGTCTTCTCTGAACTAACCATGCCTTCAATACGGGTACAATACCTTGATGGCAAAGCAGACCCAATCACCTCCCACTCTCTGAGTGCTGAACTATTCCTTGCGAGTGAGGTGGTTATATTTATGGGGGAAAGAACTGAAACCATAGGGTTTATATAGTGCCTGGGAGGCATTAAGTTCGATCCAAGAAAGGGAATCGCAAGTTCAGTTCTTTGGATTAAGATCCCTCTCTGGCATCAATGGTGTAACTTGTCAATGTTGTAACTTGTCAATGGTGTAACTTGTCAATGGTGTAACTTGTCAATGGTGTAACTTGTCAATTGTGTAACTTGTCAATGGTGTAACTTGTCAATGTTGTAACTTGTCAATGTTGTAACTTGTCAATGTTGTAACTTGTCAATGTTGTAACTTGTCAATTGTGTAACTTGTCAATGTTGTAACTTGTCAATGTTGTAACTTGTCAATGTTGTAACTTGTCAATGGTGTAACTTGTCAATGGTGTAACTTGTCAATGGTGTAACTTGTCAATGGTGTAACTTGTCAATGGTGTAACTTGTCAATGGTGTAACTTGTCAATGGTGTAACTTGTCAATGGTGTAACTTGTCAATGTTGTAACTTGTCAATGGTGTAACTTGTCAATGTTGCAACTTGTCAATGGTGTAACTTGTCAATGTTGTAACTTGTCAATGGTGTAACTTGTCAATTGTGTAACTTGTCAATGGTGTAACTTGTCAATGGTGTAACTTGTCAATGGTGTAACTTGTCAATGGTCTGAGTCTGGCGCTTTTTTCACCAAAACCCCGCACTTATAACGACGTTTCGGTCCATCGTGGACCAGTGAGACCTGACAGTGGTCCAGGACGGAGAGAAAATCGGCATTAGGTTTCTCTTCTAAGTGCTGGATTTAGAAGAATTGTTCCAGCTACGACATTTTTGACTTCTCATTCTTTATCAGATGCGTAATACACTGCCTGTAGACATTTTTAAGTCACCTCGAACCTCAATGACAAGCCAATAATTAATTCTTTCTATACTTTGCCCTTCTAGAAAAAAAATACAGTATTTTCTGTCATATAAGACGCACGAGAATATAAGACATGAAATACGATGTATCGAAGCAGTTATAACGTAACGTCAGTAAACAACTGCTAAAGCGTACATTAGACCCTGACCTTGAGTATATAAGGCGTATGGGGATTTGATGATTTTTTGTGTTTGAAGCGCGCCTTATACGCCGGAAAATACGGTATACGCATGTTATCTCAGGTTTTCCCTCTAGAGTAATTCTTTAGAAAAAGAGACACATGATAGCTTTTAAAAAACATCTTGGGGGAAATCTGGAAGCTAAGTTTAAGTTTGTGTGCTCTTCTCGGAGACGTTGAATAATCTGCGATGAAGAGTGAGAGAGAAGGAGAGAATGATGAAGGTGACAAGGTGGCGATTTCCCTTGATGAAAATGGCGGAAGTGAGTTAAGTGGAGGAGCCTTTGTCGTGGAGAGAAGGGGTGAGAGAATGAGAGAGGGAGGGAGGGAGAGAAGAGTGAAGGGAAAAGGAGAGAGATGGGGATTGAGAAGGACGGAGGAAGAGAGAAAAGCTGTTTAAGAGTGAAGTCGAGAGGCCTCCGCCTTCCACTGTTGTGTGAGGAGCAGCACGCGTGGAGTGGGAGGATGCTTGCGTGGGAGGGAGCTTGAGTGGGAGGGAGCTTGAGTGGGAGGGAGCTTGAGTGGGAGGGAGCTTGAGTGGGAGGCAGCTTGAGTGGGAGGCAGCTTGAGTGGGAGGCAGCTTGAGGGGGAGGCAGCTTGAGTGGGAGGCAGCTTGAGTGGGAGGCAGCTTGAGTGGGAGGCAGCTTGAGTGGGAGGCAGCTTATGTGGGAGGCAGCTTGAGTGGGAGGCAGCTTGAGTGGGAGGCAGCTTGAGTGGGAGGCAGCTTGAGTGGGAGGCAGCTTGAGGGTGAGGCAGCTTGAGGGAGAGGCAGCTTGAGGGTGAGGCAGCTTGAGGGAGAGGCAGCTTGAGGGAGAGGCAGCTTGAGGGAGGGGCAGCTTGAGGGAGGGGCAGCTTGAGGGAGGGGCAGCTTGAGGGAGGGGCAGCTTGAGGGAGAGGCAGCTTGGGGGAGAGGCAGCTTGAGAGAGAGGCAGCTTGAAAGAGATCACTGAAGTGGCTGCTGGGTCAAGTGAGGGGAGACGGGAGGAGCAACAGAGCCTCTCCTCACTAAAGGAGGAGGAGCATAGCCTCTCAATGAAATGGGAGCAGAGCCTCTCTTCACTGAGGAAGGGCAAGGTGTTACCATCAATCACTCTGCATTTTGGAAATCCGTCGCATCTGAAACGTTTCTTAATATTCAATCCTAGAACGCGATACAGCATTTCTCTGGTTTTTTTTAAGCAGTGTGAAGTATCTCAAATATCTCACATTTTTTAAGGGGACATAATGAAGAGCTAAAGGAAAGTCCTCCGTCGAATAACTGAGGACTTGGTCATGCCAATAAAATTAACACTTATAGAAATTTACCCATTACTTCTGATAGAGACAAATATCACCGCCACAATATTTTTACCTACGGTGATGGATGGTACAGTCGGTCACAGATGGTGGATACTGTAGGGGAACTCTCCCGCTGAAGACTACCGTAGCTGGCTGGCGCAGCACAGGTGGTGTCACCCACCAGACTTCAATCTGATCACCTGTAAATCTTTCTGATTATTCGTTCCCACGCACGTTGTGCCACCCATTCTTCAGCGAGGAAACGAACCTATGCTTCTGTTTATAGTGATGTGTGTCACGTCTCGATTTATAACCCGTGTCGTGGTCTACATGTGTCATGTTTTAATCTACATGTGTCATGTTTTAATCTACATGTGTCATATCTTGATCTAAATCACGTGTCATATCTTGATCTAAAACACGTGTCATATCTTGATCTAAAACACGTGTCATATCTTGATCTAAAACACGTGTCATATCTTGATCTAAAATACGTGTCATATCTTGATCTAAAACCCGTGTCATATCTTGATCTAAAACCCGTGTCATATCTTGATCTAAAACACGTGTCATGTCTTAATCTAAAAAACGTGTCATGTCTTGATCTAAAACACGTGTCATGTCTTAATCTACAACAATACGTCATCTCAAGAGAATAAAAATCCTGCCTAACACCTCTGTTAGTTAATTTACATAATTTTTTAACTGGTAATAAAACGCATAATTATAACAGCACAAACTATCATACACACTTGAAGGAAAAACTTACCACCGCCGCTCTGGTTTTGTCGCCTCGCTCGGGAGGTCGCTGATACAAGATTAAGGCCACAAAACTCGCTCTTAAATATCAGCTTAAGCCTGTTAACTTGCCGGAGGAGGATCTCACTCGGGGACACAAGGTTAAAGTCTCGGCAAGTTCGGTTTTCTTGGGTGTAGGGAGGGGAGGGGGAAAGCTGAAATTAGTGACTGTATCCTGGCTTGCCGGTGTTTGAGGATGTGGCTTGCCAATCCATAATAGACTAACTTGATGAACTTTAAAAGCATGGCTTACTAACCCTCGAGGGGCTGGCTTGCTAACCTTCAAGAAACGGATTCGCCTGCCATCCCTTAGTGAACTGGCTTGCCGAACCATAATGGAATGCCTTCCCCTTATCACCACCTACAACTTCCCCTTACCTATCCCCATGACAACTTGAATGGTCAACTAGAATGACCAGACGGAGGATCGAGTATTAACCGCTACTTGCGGTTAATACTCAGTACAGTACCTAACCAACTCCAGTAGCAAATTATTTTGCTTGAAGAATAGCATCTGACAAGATAATACTGTCTTCCAAACCTCCGTAGGTCTTTAAGAACCGGGCGATCAAGACAACTCAGAAATGAGGCCGCCGCGTGAAGATAACACTGGAAGCCATTAAGGATTAAAGCTGCGACTACAGTATCTTCTTCTAGCGGGCTTCTGTGGCCAATTCCAGACGAGTTACGATTATAATGAACCTTTTACGTCTGTGTTTCAGAATGTAAGGTGCTCAATTAAGGTATGACGTGAGGCTCCATCGGGAAATTTTGGAGAGGAGAAAAGTTAACAAAGGAACTTGTCTTTCCTTAAGGATCCGAACTCTTTCAATATACAATTGTGAAGTATAATTTTAGTGGTGTTGTCTGACGTGTGGGGAAATAAAGTGGATAGTGGGATTATAAAGTGGATCGGGAGACGGGGAAAGAGAGAGAGAGAGAGAGAGAGAGAGAGAGAGAGAGAGTGTGTGTGTGTGTGTGTGTGTGTGTACTCACCTATTTGTGGTTGCAGGGGTCGATTCATAGCTCCTGGCCTCGCTTTTTCACTGATCACTACTGGGTCCTCTCTCTTCCTGCTCCATGAGCTTTATCATACCTCGTCATAAAACTATGTATGGTTCCTGCCTCCACTACGTCACATGCCAGACTGTTCCACTTCCTGACAACTCTATGACTAAACAAATACTTCTAACATCACTTTGACTCATCTGAGTCCTCAACTTCCAATTGTGACCCCTTGTTTCTGTGTCCCATCTCTGGAACATCCTGTCTGTCCACCTTGTCAATTCCTCGCAGTATTTTGTATGTCGTTATCATGTCTCCCCTAACCTTCCTGTTCTCTAGTGTCGTCAGGCCGATTTCCCTTAACCTTTCTTCATAGGGCATTCCCCTTAGTGTGTGTGTGTGTGTGTGTGTGTGTGTGTGTGTGTGTGTGTGTGTGTATGTGTGTGTGTGTGTGTGTGCGTATGTATGGATTCAGGTAATTAAAGCCGTCCTCAGAAAACCCAAAGCTTGGTTGATCATCATCTGGCTTGTGATGTTTCTTCCCGACCGTCGAGCACCGGGAACAAAGCTTCCACTAACGAGCGAGTACACAGCCTCGTTATTCTTCAGAGGCGAGTCAGTGGTTCTCCAGCTTCCTCAGGTTGGCTGGTGTGGCTGTGTATAGTTGATCAGAAGATAACCAACGTTAGTCTCAGCCTGAAGCCCAGTGAATGAATCCTTCTAGGGAGATTCTTGAATGCTCTTGAAGGTCTGTTGATTCATGGAAATTAGACTACATCATTTTTTTTCCTTTCTTCGGGTTAAACATGATTGTACCTCCCTCCCTCCTTCCCAAACTATGGAGGGTGGAAGGGAGGGAAGGAGGGAAGGAGGGAAGGAGGGAAGGAGGGAAGGAGGGAAGGAGGGAAGGAGGGAAGGAGGGAAGGAGGGAAGGAGGGAAGGAGGGAAGGAGGGAAGGAGGGAAGGAGGGAAGGAGGGAGTTCACCCTTTTTGGGAGAACGCTCTCCCTTGAATACCAAAACAAGGAGTTGAAATCGAATTGCTGAGACCTACAGCAAGTTTACAGAAACATTTCTCCCTCGTCACTCGTCACACAATTCAATGCCATCTTTACAAAATTCGGGTAAACTGCTGCGCAAATCAAGTGCCGAATCGCTCGTTGCATTGAATTGTGGATGAAGGAGAAAATGTCGAGTATTTCTACAAGTTGAAAACGAACATTTAGGCGAAGATTTTTCCTCGTTTTGTGTAGCATTATTTGAAAAAAATGACGTAAATGAAAAAATAAAAAGATACATAGACATGAATAGAGATATACGAGATGATTGGTAGAAACGAATTTCCCTTTTATATAGATAGTGGGATTTTCCATCTTTCTCTTTCACTTTCCCTCTTGCTCTCTTTCCCTTCTGCTTGCTTTTCCTACCTTCTCTGTTCCTCTCACTACTTTACCTGTTGCCCCTCGAGAGCTCATTTCTACTCCCCCCCTCCTTTCTTTACTCTTTTCTCACTAACCTTTCCTCCAATGTTCTCGTATGATTCTCCTTTTACTCCCTTACTCCTCCCTTTCTGTCCTCTCTACATCATTTACCTGTCTTAACGCCCTCCACTCCCTGCCTTCCTATGCTTTATCCCTATTTTAACACCCTCCCTCCTTTCCCCGTCTCTCTCTCTCTCTCGTTCAGTCTCTCACGTTCTCCCCCCGTCTCTCTTCTAATTACCCTTCCTTACTGCTCTCTCTCTATATATATACTATCCTCTTCCTCCTCACTCACTTCCGTCTCTAACCTTCTCCCCTGCCGTCTTCCCCTACCTACCTGTTCGATGGGTTAGGTAATAAGTTCACCTGGACTTGGCTAGGATCAGTTTCACAAACACAAGACTCACTCGTTTCCTTGTTTCTTCTCTCACACTCAACTAGCGAGACTCGTTTATCAGTTCTTGAAAACTGCATTTAAATATTATAAGAGAAAACTCTATGTTCAACTGTCGAAAAATTGTTAACTAATTTTTACATCTTTCAGAATTTATCTTATTATAACCGAGCACAATTTCCCTCTGTCTGATTTCTAAATTCCTGATATCACATCAATTGACCCAAACTCTGGGACCCAGGTGGATGCTGTTCCACAATGATAGCCTATTCCAATTATCTTCACTCAGTCAAGAGTCAATGTTTGCAAAATTCTTCAGATCAGAAAGATTAATCCCGACTAAGAACTTATTTCTTCATAGAGTTTTTCGTTAGAATTTTTTTTTGCAATAAACTTTCAGTTTGGCTCTAGGGTATGACCGCCCTCTAATGTTTCAAGAAATCGTAATAACACGATTATAAACAATCTACGCAATTCACTTGCCATGGGTTCAAATCCCACCCGTTCAGTGGTGGTGTATTTACCACCCTCTAACATATATATATATATATATATATATATATATATATATATATATATATATATATATATATATATATATATATATATATATATATATATATATATATATATATATATATATATTACTAGAAATGAAGGGCGCTACAAAAAGACTGAGAAGAACAGGATAACAGGTGCAGAGGATCAAGAATATGAAGAAGATTGGAAAATATTGAAAAGGAGAACCAAAAGTTCTGATTCCCTTCTCATCTGGATCTCACTCGGAAGTCTCCAGGTTAAGAGTCAACAAAGGTTCTAGTCTCCGGCTCTGTCTTACTATCTTACTGTCTTACTATTCCTCTTACTGTTCCTCTCTCACCATTACATCTCCAGGTAAGAAGTACCAAAGGCTTTAGCTCCTGGTTCTTTCTCACATTATTCCAAGATCATTCTCCATGTAATATATACAAGAGATTCTGACAATCTGTAGGTAACTTGACTCACGAAATCGTAATGACACGATTGCAAACAAACCATTTCCCTTGTTTTGAAAGTTCTCATTATCCACCCTGTCATCCTCTGGGTTGTCGTGACCTTGGTCTTACCGAAGCAACTGAAGTGTCTTAAGTCTGTTTCTTGTATCACTCTAATCTTCAGAGAGGTACTGATGATATGGGAGAAAGACGAGGATGAATAAAGAGGAAGAGAGATGAAAATGGGAGAGGGGTTAAGGAAGGGAGGGATGAATAGAGAGAGAGTATGTAGAGAAAGCCATGAAAGGAGGGATGAATTAAGAGTGTGTGTGTAGAGAGACCCATGAAGGGAGGGGATATTTAAAGGAGGAAGGGAGGGTAGAAATTAGAGATGAAAGGAGGAAAGATGGAAGGAACTGAGAGAAGAATAAATGGAGGGAAGCACTGTTGAAGGGAGGATAAAAAAAAGAAGGATGGAGGGAAAGGAAGATGGAAGAAAACTTCAAGTTTACTTGCGAAGGAGAGAGGGAGCGAAGGAAAGGGAAGAGAATAAAGAAATCGGAAAAAAACAGAAGAGTTAGACAAGATTTCACAAGAGCCTGAGAAGGAGGTTAAGAGAAAATAAAGATTGAAGGAAGGAGATAAATAATAAAAAAAATAATATGACCTGAAACTGACTTTACGATTGCTTGCGAAGGATCGGGAAAAGGAGGGGAGGCAGAGAAAGTGAAGAAGGGAGAGAAGGAAGAAAAGGCAGAAGAGGGTAGCTGGGCCAGACTTTACGAGTGCCTGGTGAGGCTGAGTTTTACACTCTTCAGAGGTAATAGGAAGCGCTCAGCGTTTATCGGACGGATTTATCAGGAAATGTAATAGCCAATTTTCCACGGCGACGGCGCATACAGTGACTTTAAGTGTTGTTAAGTATGACCCCGATCGGATCTTGCCTCGTTATGGGAGATGGCGTAGGGAGAGAGGAGGGTGGCGTATATGGCGTAGGGGGAGAGGAGGGTGGCGTATAAGGTGCTGCAGACAAAGAAATATGGTGGGAAGAGACATGAGAGAACATGGAAGAGATAGATAGCAGATGACTTGGAAATTCACCCTGAGTTTATATTCTGAGAACTATCTGTTTCTAGCTAGACTAAAATCTATCATGTTATGAGTGAATTATGGAAAAGACGGAGCTAAGAGATAGTGAAGTGGGTAGAAGATGTGAGAAGACTGAGGAAGAGGTGAGAAATTTTTTTGTAGTGAGATCGATGAAAGATGGGTGAGAGTGGGTGTATAGGAAAGTGTCTTTGCTGTTAGTGACGGGAAAATATAACCAGATTTACATAGAATGAGACGAAAAGCAGAGTGAAAATAAGCTGGGAACAGAGGAACAATGATAAATGTAAACAATAGCAAAACAGAAATTAAAGCCAGAGCCTTAAGGCGGCAAAATGTTCAGAAATCTACGGACAACAAGGGAAAAAGCCAGGATGCGGTAAAACAAGCCAGATGTGGATAAACTGCGTAATTATACCCGTTTCGTTCCTTACAATGGCCTACACTCACGTTCATTATAAAGGCTGAAAACAGCAGTTCAAGTTGAAGGTCGATGACCTCCTTGAAGGCAGCTAAAACAGCAGCCGAGCCAGAAACAGCAGTGGTAGATACAACAGCATCAGCTGCAACACATACAGCATCAATACCGCCAGCATCACCAACAGCATCAGCTGCAACACATACAGCATCAATACCGCCAGCACCACCAACAGCATCAGCTGCACCACACACAGCATCAATACCGCCAGCATCACCAACAGCATCAGCTGCAACACATACAGCATCAATACCGCCAGCACCACCAACAGCATCAGCTGCACCACATACAGCATCAATACCGCCAGCACCACCAACAGCATCAAAACAAACGGAACCAGCAGCATTAGAAGCAGAAGCGGCAGTGCCACCACCTGCTTCTAATGCCACTGTCGCATCAGAAACAACGGCAGCAACATCAGAATCAGCAGTAGCAGCAGCAGCAGTAACACAAACAGCAGCAGAAGGTGGGACTGCTGCGCGTCACAACTCCGCTGTTGATTGATCACTTGGGGATTTACGACCCAGAGTTTGAACGTGGGAGCCCAGTCTCCTGGAGGGTGAAAATGGATTAAATCATTCTGTATAAAGAATTAATGTGTGTGTGTGTGTGTGTGTGTGTGTGTGTGTGTGTGAGCGAGCGAGAGAGAGAGAGAGTGATAAAGAGTGGTAGATTATTTCCCTCTTACTCTCCAACTCTCACCTCTCTCTCTCTCCACCCTCTCTCTCTCCTCTCTCTCTCTCTCTCTCTCTCTCTCTCTCTCTCTCTCTCTCTCTCTCTCTCTCTCTCTCTCTCTCTCTCTCTTTCTCATAGCATCCCAACAATTAGCATATACTTCTCAACTTAATATAATTGTCAAATGCTTTCAAGGCTAATTTTCAAAGCACTCTTGCTAATTGTTTTTAACCCAAGCCAGAAATATCCAGTGCTCATTACAACTCACCTCGCAGGTAAACACACCCTTAACATGCATACATAATAAAGGCGTTATCAACAAATTGAAAGTTACCTCTGTACTGGAACACATTATTATTCGTTTTTCCACTTAACTTGATAGACCAATGGAATGAATTGAAAGAGGTAGTGCAGTAGAAAGTGCAACAGCCAGTGAAGAAGTGGACAAAGTATTACATGATGGGAATTACCGAAGATGGGAAACTGAGTACATCTCTATTGTCAAAGCTATAAGTTATTATATTAGTATTTACGTAAATGCATTCACAAACCCCTGCAACCACGTATAGGCGAGTACACACACACACACACAATACATAGCTTTAAGATGAGGTACGATAAGGCTCTTGGTACAGGGAGATAGTAAACGTAGTAGCGACTAGCGATAACGTGGACCCAGGAGCTATGACTCGAATCCTGCAACCACAAACAGGTGAGTACACACACACACATACACACACAGACAGAATGATCTGACACACAAAAACACTGTCTTGAACCGAATCAAACAAGGTGAGTTTACACACACACACACACATACACACACACACACACACACACACACACACACAGCGTAACCGAGAATCGATCCCTGAAACGACACACACGCGAATATACACACTCCTGAGTTTCGATTAATTGGTACAATCGAATCTTCAAAGAATATCTAAAGAAGCTCAGAGGCCAACCAAGAATAAATTTACTAGATTACTGAAGAGGGGACTGCACTCAACTGAAAGAATGTGATCTAGTTGGTAAGGAAAATTGACGGAAATTACGCTTATAATTTTGATTATAAGTTATTATTTACTCATGAGCCCCTAAGCGTCACTTGGTAAATGAGAGGCAGTCAGGATGGATCCGAGGAAGAGGGTAGCTCCAATTCCTCAGATCAAGAGCCTTTCACCAGTGTGAAGACAAGAAACTCGAAAGGAAATTTAAGACAAGACATCGATGAGAAAACTGAATAACGAGGAAGTATCGCGACTCCTAGAAGAAATTTATATCCAGGAAGAGAGAAAAATAAAATACAAGAAAGTGCATTATTCAAACACAGATTCCGTGGTACATATTATTATTTGGTAGATGTTGATTGGTAGTAGAAGTCGTAGTCGTAGTTTTAGTAGTAGTAATAATAGAAGTCGTAGTAGTAGTAGTAATAATAGTAATAGAAGTCGTAGTAGTAGTAGAGAAAAGGAAGCAGAAAACAGAAAAGAAATATAATAACGAAGCTAAAAGAGAAAACAAGACATAACAGAAGCATAGGGACGACACGAGACCAACATTAACGACAAAAGCGAAGACAGAATCAAAGCTTCTACAGAGTCACATCTGAGGGCAAGAAGGTAGTAAAGATCAAAGGATGGTACTTAGAAACAATTAGTTAAGAATAACAAAGATGTGCGATGATCTAAAGAAGTATTCTCCGAGGAAACGGAGACAAAACCAGAGTAAAACAGAAAAATGGCAGACCAGTCGAGACAATATGAACACTGTATGGGACGAGGCGAAATGGCTGCCGAGAGAATTGGACACATCGAAAGGAGTGGAATGAACATCTGGTCCTGAAAAAGGCAGCAGAGGTACCGTATGAACCCTTAACAAAAATTCACAAGTTGCCTATGGATAAAAAAACTGAAAAAAGAATCTTTGTCCCTTTAAGTAAAATAAAAAAAAAATGTTACTGAACAGTAACGTGTATACTGAGGTAATAAATTTTAGTTAGATTTTAGGAAGAAAGTTGATAAAAAAAACTGGGTTTAGAAAAGGTAAATCTTTTCTCACAAGCCGTCTTGAGTTGTATGACATAGGAACACATCAAGAAGGAAAGAGACGGTTGACTGATCTACATATTCTTCAACTCTAAGAATGCATACTTAACAATAAGCACTAAAAGATCAGCAAACTAGAAGAACAGGCGAGGATAATGAGAAAGCCACTTTCCCGGATCAAGAAATACCTAATGGAAAAGAAACAGTGATGGACCGGTAGGTACCGGAGACGAGCGTGGTGACACAAGGACTGGTACTCCTCCCGATGTACATGAGTGGAATGCCTGATGAATTATATATCGCCGTTTGCAGCCGATGAAAATGTAAAAAGAAGAAGTAACACCAGATTAGATAATAAGAAATTACAAGAGCAGGTCAGACAGGTGGCTATTAAACATCAAAGTGACAAAAATATGAATTTGAATTAGGAAAAATTTAGATCGTATGTTAAATACAGACTAGGAGAAGGAAGGCTACAATCTTCATACAAGGAACCAGCCCGCTGTGACGCCTTCCCCGTGTATGTAATCTAAGATTAAGCAACACATCAAACATATCACTTAAGGAGCACATCAGCCAAAAACACAGCATACGGAATTTCCCATTAGGCAAACTGTGTTCAAGTATTTTGTAAATGACATACAATACAGACAGGTTTATAAGACACACATGCAACACTAGGAATCGTAATTGACGGAACACTTCGCCTGCGCCGCAGGTGAAAACTTTCATCAAAAAAGATTCCTACTGTAGCACTGATATCTTGCGTCCAAGTACTTGATTAAAGATTAAAGATTCTTTATTTCAGCATAATAGAATGTTTGTACACAGATGGATGACCTTTAGGTGTGCATCCAGAAAGCCACTTAGTACGCAGAGCATTTCGGACAACAAAAGGGCCTTCATAACCCTTTGTAGAGGACGCGCTGAGCAGTAGAAAAAGCTGGCCTAGAACGTGTTATGTACATTGGAATGATGGAAATACGTTTTCCAGCCAGAGAAGGTACTATCACGTCACTGCCCACTTCAGTACATCTACTTCATCAAGAACACTTTTCTGTTTCAGAGTTTTCATCCTGGCTTTATGGCCTCGCTCTCGTTTGCTTTCCATAGAGGCCAAACTTGAGGAAGTCTGACCTCTAGATCCTCCGTGTCAGGACCTGAGGATCCTGGGTGTCCTACCTCGGGATCTTTGGTGTCGGGCTTCAGGATCCGTGGTGTTGCATCCCTCTGTCAATTTTCAGGCTCTGCTGTGTCGGTCCTTAGGATACCTAATATAGGATAGACTAGCAGTGCTGGATCACCTGAGATTCCTGAGCGTCTCACCTCAGGATTCTCAATATCGAACATCAGGATTAGTGGTGCCGGACCCCAGGATCCTCGAGGGTGGAACCCCAGGATCCACAGTGATGGAGCACATGTGTACCAAAGCTCCGCAGCCACTGAGATCAGCTTCTGTTTGGATTGCAGCCTCTCGCGTGAGGAAATGAAAACACTCCTCTACCCTCCTCTCGGAGATAACGGGATTAGCGTTAAAAAGAGGAAGAGGAGGAAGAGGACGAAGAAAAGGAGGAAGAGAGGGAAGAGAGGAAAGAGAAGGAGGAGGAGGAAGAAGAGCTCCATCAAGGGTCTGGGAGAGAATATTCTCTGTAACAACATCACAGACAATGGCGGTAGTGACTCGGTTCTCCTCCACTATCCAAGGCTCAACATGTGCAGTTTGATTAAATTTCATCTCAAATATTCCTTATTTTTTTTATTCCCCTTGTTGTGTATTTCCCCGACGCTTCGATGTAATTTATATTTTTCAAATTTCATTGTCTTTTCTTGTTTGCGATAATGCCCCTTAACTCCATTTCAAATGGCTTTTTTTTATGAAAGGCATTTATTGGAAGCCTGTTTGAGCAGGACAGTGATTATATCTGTTAATTAAAAATAGCAAGTAAAACAATAGAACAATGTTTCTCAGAATTTTTGACTTATTTTTTTATTTGCTTTGAGTGTGAGGTGTGGAGGTGGAGGTGACAGAATGGAGGTGTAAGTGATGGTGCTTGTGGGGGAGATTGATGCGATGGGGGAGTGTTGGTGATGGTGAAACTGGGCATGAGTGTGGAGGGGAAGGTTAAGTGGGATGAGGGTAAGTATGGATGTGAGGAACAGAGATTAAAGGTGAGGATTTAAGTGGGGATGAGAAAGGATGTGAGGAGGGGGGGATGCTGTGAGTTAGAATAGAAGGGTAGGCAGAGACGAGTGAAAGGAAGGAGGAGGAGGCGGGGAGAAGAGGCTGTTTTCAAATTCCCCTTATTCTATCTCCAGTAAAAAAAAGGTCAACCCACTACACCATTGTCACAAGCAAATCAAAGCATTAGAAACTTTAAAAAAAATTATCAGATAAATTAGAGACCAAAATGGCTTCCATAAAGACTTCAAACCCAAATTTAAAAAAGAAAAAAAAAGAAATGATATTTAAACCTGAGTGGGAATGTCCCAGGAATTTATCCTTTATAGTGTTTAAGAAAAAAAAGCCCATGGTAGTGTATTTATCATACGGATTTGTGGCTTGTTCTCGTTAACAAAAATCTGAATATTAACAAATAATCAATAATAAATAAATATATATATATATATATATATATATATATATATATATATATATATATATATATATATATATATATATATATATATATATATATATATATTATATACATCTTCTTTGATATCAAGTCCATTATCGATATATTTTTCTTCTCCATTTACTGATATTCTTGACTTAGGAAGAATATAAATCCGTAAACCAGAAGCGTAAAATTTTATGGGGAAAACTGTTGTGAAGTTTACAATGTGTGAGGAGAGCAGTTGAAGATTGCAGGGCTCACAAGCCTCCAGGCAATTTCTCAAGAAAGAGAAAAGTTCAGAAATAACAAGGATATATAACTTTATTTAAGTACTAGGAAGACTTTTGATAGTGAGAGAGAGAGAGAGAGAGAGAGAGAGAGAGAGAGAGAGAGAGAGAGAGAGAGAGAGAGAGAGAGAGAGAGAGAGAGAGAGAGAGAGAGAGAAAGAGAGAGAGAGAGAGAGAGAGAGAGAGACAGACAGACAGACAGACAGACAGACAGACAGAGAAGAACTTCATGAGGGTGCCCTAATCCACCAAATGTAAGCTACTCTCCCTTTCTCTAGATCAAGTCTGATCCAAGGAAAGTTAAAGTAATACGTCTGAATTATAACATAAGAAAAAATATTCACGTCTCTGGTGTCAAAATCGTATACAATGAACCTTCATTATTCACCTCATAGGGTGAGTCAAAATCGTATACAATGAACCTTCGTTATTCACCTCAAAGGTTGAGTCAAAATCTTCATTGCTGTGATTTTTTCCCCACTCACAAGTGTGGAATAAGTCTCGTTGACTGTCTGTTTTTGTTGTGACCATCAAAACCTTTCACAATAATGGTGCCATGTGAATCTCGTCAGAATAACTAGTGAAGTTTCAGAGTTAGTCACAAAAAAAAGAGAGAAAAAGATGAAGGAGAACTTTTCGTCTTCCAAGACTTTCCTCAAAGAAAGCTTTCCAAGAATCTCCCAAATGAGATGAATAAATAATAAAAAGCTTAATATAGTTATCACTGTCTTCCTCCTCTTGCTGTGTGGTCATATATATATATATATATATATATATATATATATATATATATATATATATATATATATATATATATATATATATATATATATATACATATTATATATATATATAATTATCATCCACTGTAAAATCAAATATCTGACATACCAATCAATGAACTCATAAATGAGAAAAATACAGGAAAAATACAGAGACTGCTTTCAAACAGTCACCATCAGAACACTATGGAAGAGCGTCCTTTTTTTAGGGCCTCCCTGACAATAGGGATAATACCAGCCTGCGTATTGTTACATACATAATAAATGAACTCGTTTTGTTCCAAATGAAATTGTATAAATGGTCGGGTTTGTAGCGCTCTTCCGGTTTATTAAGTTTTAATCTCTAGGGGAAAAAATGACTAAAATGTTTTGGGTTTGTGAGAATTCCAGTTTAAGTATTTCTCTAGCTGGGGGCCCTGGATGAGTGCATATCTGCAACACACAAACTGACAAGCTAAAATGAACTTTATGTTGATTTTGTGTGCGTGTGTGTATGTGTTTGTATTTCATTATATATATATATATATATATATATATATATATATATATATATATAATTTTAGGCGGCAATACAGGGTAAATCTGTTATTGGAAAATGGAATGGAAACAAAAACTTCCCAAGTTGGAATAAATTAGGTAACGATAACTGCACCGAGAACTCAACGGCTGGAATAAGATGGAAGTTGACAACCAACAACACACTGACTGGAAAGAGAAGTTTGAGTTGCTGTCCAGTTCGAAACATCGAAGTGTAATGAGCAGACTATTGTCTAGGTAGCGGACGTAGCAACGCTGGCGTAATTGATTTTCACCACTGTACCGGTACAAGGTATAAATGACACCATAAACAGGTGGGCAATAAACGCAGTGCTCGGCAATTTCACCTTTAATTAGTAAGTGATGATGCTGGGGGATGGAACAAGACGCCCCTAGACAGAGGAGGAGCTGGACGAGCTGGTGGCGGAGGTAAACACTACACAGTGTCAAGAGTACATGTGATAGAGTTATAGTGGCTCGGTAGAAGTTAAGAGGCGAAGCTGGGAAACAAAACCTTCTGCAACGCCAAATAAGCGAGTACAAACAACATACGCAAGCACGCACGTGCGCTCGCGCTCGCTCACACACACACATATACGAAGGGTCCAAGAACGACAAGCTACAGTACGGATATTAAAGACGTGAGAGCCAGCTGGCTCCCATGAACACCATCTGCCGACGTCCCCGGTGGCCCACACGGCCCAGCTGCTGACATGAAGTGTGGAGGCGAACGAGGGAGGGGGCGACGCAGATTGGAAATCGGTTGAAATGAGTAGGGTAGAAAAGAATGGGTAAGGATGGCCTTCCTTTCCACTCTACACACCTTCCCTCATCCTTATGGGGATAAGAACCGTCTAGTAAGGTGCGCTGATGCTAAAGAAAAACCTCTTGGCTGAAGGAATTGAAGTCACCCGTTCATGGCATTAAACTTCCATAATTCCCATTCTCCAGACGTTTTAAAACCTAGGCAGGTTTGTAAAAAAAACATTATGACAAGTTAATCTAAGTTAATCTTCGGATTCGTAATTTAATCATAAATAAAGAGAAATTCCAACATTAACACACATTAAAACATAGCTACCAGTTATTCTTAAAACATTATAATCTGATTATTCATGCTTACATAATTCTTATAGTTTCTATATGGAATTTATTT
Organism: Cherax destructor; assembly: GCA_009830355.1. NCBI lineage: Eukaryota > Metazoa > Arthropoda > Malacostraca > Decapoda > Parastacidae > Cherax > Cherax destructor. The sequence goes on from WNWK01000500.1 coordinate 208,021, forward strand.
AGCTTAAGGTAAGTTAGGTACGAGACAGAACATCGGGAGAAATGTAAAAGGAATTTCACCAATTTCTTTTTTTTTTTTTTTTTTTACGAATTTGATTTTGGGGAAGTAGAACCACTCAATTTTTACCACGGTGCAAACGGCGCAGGAAAAGACGTTATTGTGAAAGTGTGAGTTTATTAGCGAATAATGACAGCACTTAGGTGGACATGACGGGCCGGGGCCACATTGTCTCCTGGCACCGCCTGTGCAGAATGGAGTTTCCATCTCTGTGGTTCCCTGTTAATATGGCAGCTCCCCTGAGCAGCTTTTCCCCCTCTCTCCTCCCCGTGGCACTCTCCTACATGAAGGGTTTAAAAGTACTATTTTTCATTACTTATTATGGAAATGGTTCTAATGACGACAGTGAATCATCGCAATAACCAGATGTTGCACAGTGTAAGCCCTTCCCTCATTATATTCCCCTTCTAAATTCTAAATCTCTCTTATGAATTATCGTTTCTCATAATTCTGTTTTTCTTTATTGTAAGTGCTTTTCCCACTAAAATTATTAAAACAAAATAAAACCAACCAAATAAGGTATCATTACGAATAAAAAGGCCCAATACCGTGGCTGGAACAATATACAAATAACCCCCACGTAAGGGAAAAACTTATGTCGACGTTTCGGTCCGACTTGGACCGAAACGTCGTGACACGTAATGCCTAAAATGCACTGTCTTATCCCTGTTACAAACTTTTCGAGACTGAGGATTACATAACATTCACAATTAACTCACAATTTTCAGAAGAAATAAACAGCAGTTATGAATTGTGTCAGGCAGAGTGTTGTGACTCACATTATATATATATATTCATTTATAAAGTACATCATGAAGCTCACTGTACCTTAATCCCCAGCACTAGACGTAAGCTAGAAATACATATATGAAGATACATATTCATAAACAACAAAAGCTGTATTATTAAAATACTTTTCTTTGCTCTATTAAAAGTGGTCCTAATGCCAGCCCAGTGGAACTCTGACACGTCACGAGAGGGAGATTCAAGAAACAGTTCAAAATAAATCTATGGTAATGTTCAGCCAAACTTAATTTTTTTTTATCTGTCTTGTAAAGCCCTAATTTTGGAAAAAATTCTAATTGTTTGCTTCCTCCCATAAGAAACGTACGGGATTTCTTGAGATTTAATTGATTTTAATAGCTTCGTTAAGGGAGAAGATACAGTTCTGTAGATCGATGCTTGTAGCGTTTTTTTCGATTTTTCTGATACGTATGATCATTAAAATTTTCTTTAAATGATAACGTCAATCAGTGTGTGATGCATTATATATATTCTCATGGGTATATCTCTCAGGATGAGTGTGAACTGAGATTAACGTCACATATACAAGTAAACGGGTATATATCACAGTAAATATACACTTAGTTTTATTTAATCTCTATACGCTCTTGTTTGGGATAAAGGTATTGTTGCTTGGGAGTGACAACTTACAAATACTCTCGTCTAGATGGTCTTGAAGCCCAGTTAACTAGCCAGTGTCTGTCAGGGCAAAAAATACATCATGACAATTCATCAACCAGAGAGGCAGCGACACTAAGAAAAACTGCAGACGGGCAACAAACTCCTCGCAACAGCTCTGGTCTCCCATAAACACGGCCATTAAACGTTTTCCCCCATCCAACCCCGATGTACCAAACGGTTTCCCCAGACGGAGGGTCGAGCAGCCAGCGCCGTAGTAAGGATATTAAGGCGTGAGTGAGACAGCTGGTGACCTCGGACGACCAGCTGTCGTCCCCAGTGGCCCTCCACCACCCAGCTGGTGCCCTGAGTAATGAAAGAAGGGGAGCAGCGGGAAATCGTTGGTAATGAATATTGGAAAGATGGAAGAGGGAGGGAGAGGATATGAATAATTTAATAATTTTCACTTTATCCATTTCTTGAACATCGTATTATTTAGGGTGAGAAAAGGGGACACAAAGGACCAAGTAGGGAGCTATGAAAATGTACAAGAATGAGATAGGGGAACAGGCAGTAGCCCAAATGAAATAAATTAGAAAGTCTTAGGGATATATATATCTAACGTGGTTTACTGATAAAAATTAATATTTTAAACGAATAAAAGGAGTTAAAGAGAAAGATATAGGAAATTGACATAAGATACACAGAGCAAGAAACAAGAGAATGACAAACACGAATTTGGTAAAAACAAAATAATTCCAGTATATTAATATATGCACATAATTTAATTTAGCTATAGATAAATAGATAGATAGAGAAAGAGAGAGAGAGAAAGAGGTAGACAGTATTGCTGTTGCTGTTGTTTTTCATATAACTTCTAAGCAATTGAAATTAAGGATCCACCCTGGTAGGAAGTCTTATACAAAAAAAGTATAACACAGGTTGCAAAAAATGCTTCCTAAACAATTCATGAATTTTAAATTTTGGGAAATTTTTTTTTTTGATTAATGGAAAAAAAACATTTAAGTACTTTGAAAAGTATATAAGAAATAGCAATAAAATGATTTGTATTAAAAGAAAATTTTGAAATATAACAGAGATTGAACAGTGAAAACTGAATACAGCTCACACACACACACACACACACACACACACACACACACACACACACACACACACACACACACACACACACACACACACCACCACCACACACACACACACACACACACACACACATCACACACACACACACACACACACACACACACACACACCCCGATAAAGCTAGAAAGATATATAAAGCTTATGGAGCAGGTAGAGAGTGGACCTAGTAGCGACCAGCGAAGAAGCTGTGAATCGACCCCTACAACCATAAACAGGTGAGTACAAATAGATGAGTACAGACACACACACACAAAATACAACAGGCCTAGTGTCTAATCGACATGTGCCTAGGACAAAATGGTAACTAACACACACACTTTATAGAACAGGTATGAATAAGAATCAGCCTGAGACATAAACACTGTCGCGTCTGGGGTGTGGAAACAATTACATATATTTTGCCGACAACCACGAAAACATTTGAAAAAAAAAAGTTCCAAAAACTATGAAACACGTTTGTTAAATGTTCGTACATCGTAGTAACACATCGGTGTTTAAATCTCACCAATTGGACATTTCTAATTACATAGCTAATTGTATTTCTAAAATTATTACGTCATCAGATAATGAGGTATGCAAAAATATGTAATTAGTTTATTTTTTCATTTATTCCAATTTTTGTTCAAACTAAAATATTCATTATTCCTGATTGTTAGCGGGAAGCGCTAAACGTGTAGGGGTCTCATATAGTGCCTGGGGGAGGGGCGAGAAAAAGGGGAGGCAATCAGGTGCCATCCAAGGAAAGTACAAATCCAGTTCACTGTATCAAGAACCCCCTCTTGTTATTCAATAACCCACAGAATTTATTTTTATATATGGATTAGATAATTAGCATTTCTTCAGGTGTCCATGCAAAAAAAAAAATGCTTCTAAAATTTATTTGCTATTTTTTTTCGACGTTTTTTGTACATTTTTTAAAATTGTTTTAATAAGTATAATATTACCATGGGTAAAAAAACAAATTAGTCTGTGATATGTGAAATAATATTGATGTATAACCCATACGCATTTAGTGCTCATATTCTGTAATAATAATAATTATTATTAGCGACAGTAATAATAATATATAAAAAAAAATAATAATAAACTTATTACTGTTAACAATAATAAAAATATTTATATAAAATAATATTTAATAATAATAATAATAATTTAATAATAATTTATAGGTAGTAGGTTGGTAGCAGCAACCACCCAGGGAATACTACCATCCTGCCAGGTGACTGTGAAACAGAAACCTGAAACTGTTTATATGATGGTAGGATTGCTGGTGTCTTTTTTCTGTCTCATAAACATGCAAGATTTCAGGTAGTCTTGCTACTCTACTAAATTAGGTACACTACGCAAACATGTACACGTTTATGTATACACTCATCTGAGTTTTCTTTGATTTTATCTTAATAGTTCTTGTTCTTATTGCTTTTCCTTTCATATCCATGGGAAGTGGAATAAGAATCTTTCCTCCGTAAGCCATGCATGTTGTAAAAGTCAACTAAAATGCGGGAACAATGGGCTAGTAACCCTTTTCCTGTATAGCTTACTAAAAAGAAGAAGAAAACCGTCAAAGTGGGATGTTTGAATGTGCGTGGATGTTGTGCGAATGATAAGAAAGAGATGATTGTAGATGTTATGAATGAAAGAAGCTGGATGTCCTGGCTTTAAGTGAGACAAAGCTGAAGGGTAGGAGAGTTTCAGTGGGGAGAAATAAATGGGATTAGATCAGGGTTTCAAATAGAGTTAGAGCTAAAGAAGGAGTGGCAATAATGTTGAATAATCAGTTATGGCAGGTAAAGAAGGAATATAAATGTATAAATTCAAGGATTATGTGGAGTAAAATAAAGGTTGGATGTGAAAAGTGGGTTATAGTAAGTGTTTATGCACCTGGAGAAGAGAAGGTAGAGGAGAGAGATTTTGGAAATGTTGAATGAGTGTGTGGGAGTTTGAACCAAGTGAGAAAGTAATTGTGGTTGGGGATCTTAATGTAAAGTGGGTAAAAATGTTGTGGAGGGAGTAATAGATAAATTTGGGTGCCAGGGGTAAATGTAAATGGGGAACTATTAATTTAGTATGTGTGAAAGAGGTTTGGTAATAAGTAATACATATTTATGAAAAAGAGGATAAATAAATATACAAGGTATGATATAGCACGTAAGGAAAGTAGTTTGTTGGATTATGTATTGGTGGATAAAAGGTTGATGAGTAGTTCAGGATGTACATGTTTATAGAGGGGCAACAGATATATCAGATCATTATTTGGTTTAGCTAGTTAGAGTAAAAGGATGGGACAAAAGAAAATGGCAACAGCAAGTAAGAGAGAGGTAAAGTGTATAAACTAAGGAGGAGGAAGTTAGGGTGAGATATAAGCAACTATTGGCAGAAAGGTGGGCTAGTGCAAGTAGGAGGTGGGGGTTGAAGAGAGTTGGGGTAGTTTTAAAAATGCAGTATTAGAATGTGGGGCGAAGTTTGTGGCTATAGGAGGGTGGGTGCAGGAGGAAGAGGTGAGTGGTTTGGGAAAGAAGAAGCAAAGGGTGTGATAAAAAGAAAAAAGGGAGCTTATGAGAGGTTTTTACAAAACAGAAGTGTTAATAGAAGAGCAGAGTATATGAGAGTAAAAGAAAAGGGGAAGAGAGTGGTGAGAGAGTGCAAAGAAGAGCGGATGAAAGAATGGGAGAGGCTCTGTCAAGAAATTTTGCTGAAAACAAGAAAAATTTTGGAGTGAGATAAACAAGGTAAGAAAGCCTAGGGAACGAATGGATTTGTCAGTTAAAAACAGAGTAGGGGAGTTAGTAGATGGGGAGCTGGAGGTATTGGGTAGATGGCGGGAATATTTTGAGGAACTTTTAAATGTCGATGAAAAAAGGAGGCGGTAATTTCATGTACTGGCCAGGGAGGTACAACATCGTTTAGGAGTGAAGAAGAGCAGGATGTGAGTGTGGGGAGATGCGTGAGGCATTACGTAGAATGAAAGGGTAAAGCAGCTGGAATTGACGGAATCATGACAGAAATGTTAAAAGCGGGGGGATATAGTGCTGGAGTGGTTGGTATTTTTGTTTAATAAATGTATGAAAGGGAAGGTACCTAGGGATTGGCAGAGCATGTATAGTTCCTTTATATAAAGGGAAGGGGATAAAAGAGAGTGTAAAAATTATAGGGAATAAGTTTACTGAGTATACCAGGTAAAGTGTATGGCAGGGTTATTATTGAAAGAATTAGAGGTAAGACAGGGGTAGGATTGCAGATGAGCAAGGAGGCTTTAGAGTGGGTAGGGGATGTGTAGATCAAGTGTTTACAGTGAAGCATATATGTGAACAGTATTTAGATAAAGGTAGAGACGTTTTATTGCATTTATGGATTTAGAAAAGGCATATGATAGAGTGGATAGGGGAGCAATGTGGCAAATGTTGCAAGTGTATGGAATAGGTAGTAAGTTACTGAAGGCTGTAAGAGTTTTTATGAGGATAGTGAGGCTCAGGTTAGGGTGTGTAGGGAGAGGGAGATTACTTCCCGGTAAAAGTAGGTCTTAGACAGGGATGTGTAATGTCACCATGGTTGTTTAATATATTTATAGATGGGGTTGTAAAGAAGTAAATGCTAGGGTGTTGGGGAGAGGGGTGGGATTAAATTATGGAAATTAAATGCAAAATGGGAGTTGACACAGTTACTTTTTGCTGATGATACTGTGCTTATGGGAGATTCTAAAGAAAAGTTGCAAGGTTAGTGGACGAGTTTGGGAGAGTGTGTAAAGGTAGAAAGTTAAAAGTGAACATAGATAAGAGTAAAGTGATGAGGGTATCAAACGATTTAAATAAGAAAAATTGGATATCACATTGGAGAGAGGGATTATGGAAGAAGTAAATGTTTTCAGATATTTGGGAGTTGACGTGTCAGCGGATGGGTTTATGAAGGATGAGGTTAACCATAGAATTGATGAAGGAAAAAAGGTGAGTGGTGCATTGAGGTATCTGTGGAGACAAAAAACGTTATCCATGGAGGCAAAGAAGGGAATGTACGAAAGTATAGTGGTACCAACACTCTTATATGGGTGTGAAGCATGGGTTGCAAATGCTGCAGCGAGGAGGAGGCTGGAGGCAGTGGAGATGTCCTGTCTAAGGGCAATGTGTGGTGTAAATATTATGCAGAAAATTCGGAATGTGGAAATTAGGAGAAGGTGTGGAGTTACTAAAAGTATTTGTCAGAGGGCTGAAGAGGGGTTGTTGAGGTGGTTTGGTCATTTAGAGAGAATGGATCAAAGTAGAATGACTTGGAGAGCGTATAAATCTGTAGGGAAGGAAGGCGGGGTAGGGGTCGTCCTAGAAAAGGTTGGAGGGAAGGGGTAAAGGAGGTTTTGTGGGCGAGGGGGTTGGACTTTCAGCAAGCACGTGTGACCGTGTTAGATAGGAGTGAATGGAGACGAATGGTTTTTGGGACATGACGATCTGTTTGAGTGTGAGCAGGGTAACATTTTGTGAAGGGATTCAGGGAAACCAGTTAATTGATTTAGTTGGACTTGAGTCCTGGAAATGGGAAGTACAATGCCTGCACTTTAAAGGAGGGGTCTGAGATAGTGACAGCTGGGAGGGACTTTTCTCAGCTGTCGTATCTGAGCTCCTCTGCAAAGACAGTGATTATGTATGAGTGTGGTGAAAGTGTTGAATGATGATGAAAGTATTTTCTTTTGGGGATTTTCTTTCTTTTGGGTCACCCTGCCTCGGTGGGAGACGGCCGACTTGTTGAAAAAAAAAAAAAAAAAAAAAAATAATAATAATAATAATAATAATAATAATAATAATAATAATAATAATAATAATAATAATAATAATATAATAATAATAATAATAATAATAATAATAATAATAATAATAATCTAAGGATGTTAACTACGAATATTCAGCAGTTGACAAATTTTGCGATGTTACGGGAAGCGTGTTGCCAAACGCAATTTTGCATTGTCAAAATACTTGTAAGAAACCTTCAGCATTTTTAAGTGTTACTATTATAAACATTCATCAATATTTTCATGAAACTAGGACAACTATTAGGAAAAAAAGCACAAACATTTACCTGGGTCTCTGAATCTCTACGTCGCGTCTGGTGCGTCTATGCCTTGACATGTCTGAAACATTTAAACCTTGATGCATCTGGGACATTTAAACCTTGATGCATCTGGGACATTTAAACCTTGATGCTTCTGGGACATTTAAACCTTGATGCATCTGGGACATTTAAACCTTGATGCTTCTGGGACATTTAAACCTTGATGCTTCTGGGACATTTAAACCTTGATGCATCTGGGACATTTAAACCTTGATGCATCTGGGACATTTAAACCTTGATGCTTCTGGGACATTTAAACCTTGATGCATCTGGGACATTTAAACCTTGATGCATCTGGGACATTTAAACCTTGATGCTTCTGGGACATTTAAACATCGGTGCTTCTGGGACATTTAAACATCGGTGCTTCTGGGACATTTAAACATCGGTGCTTCTGGGACATTTAAACATCGGTACTTCTGGGACATTTAAACATCGGTGCTTCTGGGACATTTAAACATCGGTACTTCTGGGACATTTAAACATATGTACTTCTGGGACATTTAAACCTCGGTGCTTCTAGGACATTTAAACATAGGTACTTCTTGGACATTTAAACCTCGGTGCTTCTGGGACATTTAAACATCGGTGCTTCTGGGACATTTAAACATCGGTACTTCTGGGACATTTAAACCTCGGTGCTTCTGGGACATTTAAACCTCGGTGCTTCTGGGACATTTAAACCTCGGTGCTTCTGGAACATTAAACCTCGGTGCTTCTGGAACATTAAACCTCGGTGCTTCTGGGACATTTAAACCTCGGCTGGTCTCGTCCATGCAGACTTTTGCTCGGTCTTTTGTATTTACCACGGAATCTGCAGCAGCTGCCAGGAATCACACATTAGAAATAGAAAAGTCGAAAGAATTATAATCTTTTTACCGAAAGTATTCACAGAGCTGAAAGAAGTAACCTTCGAGCAGCTTAAAAAAAAAAAACCTTTATGACAACAGCTTTAGGAGACAGAAGATGAAGAGGACACATGATAAGAACGTGCATGATACTCGGAGGAAATTATAGGGGGACACGGAAAAGTCCCAGGGAGAATTGGAAGAACTTTTTCACGTGCATGCACGTAAGCAAGCAAGCAAAAAAGCAAGCAAGCATGCACGCATACACACACACACACACACACACACACACACACACACACAGATGCACATTGCAACATACTAATAATAGCCATTCTCCCTCAGGCAAGGGCTGACTAATCACCTGAATAGGAATTAGGATGTCAAGTGACACCTCTGTCCCTTCTTCACGCATATAGATGAACCTTAATAACTTGTTACTGAGGACGCGACGATGGTTGGGTAGAGGAGGGAGGACTGGCTTGAGGAGGAAGGAGGAGGAGGAGAAGGAAGAGGAAGATGAGTCGAGAAGGAAAGAAGTGTAAAAGACAAAAAAGGGATTAATAACAAGCAGCAGCATCATTAACACTGCCTTTGTGTACAACTTCGATAAGGTAAACAATGACTTGTAAAGATAAATAATGACATTTTAAGGAAAATATATAACAATGAGGATAATACATGCTATAGGGGAAGTGGAAGTAACATTGTACAATAATGTGCTAAGTTTGTTATTAGTCGGGGGGAGAAGCCTGAGGGTTCCATGAAGTGTGTCCATTCTCTTCTCTGAGCATGATGTCCCTAATAAGCTCTAGAGGTGGTACCTCACTATATTTCTTATGTAAGCTATACGTATCGTATTATAATAATCAAATAGAAGCGCTAAACCACAGGGGTTAATATACGTGTCGTATGAAGCAACTAATATGCCGGGAGCAAGGGGCTAGTAACCCCTTGTACTGTGTAAATTACTAAATTTAAAAAGAAAAACCTTAAAAAGAAAACATTTTTCTTTTTATGGTCACCCTGCCTTGGTGGGATACAGCCGGTTCGTTTAGAAAAAAAAGAGTATATATATAATGTGGTGCCGAATAGGTAAAAACTGGTCAATTAGCAAGAACTCATTTAAAATTCAGTCCTTTCTAAAAATTTCTCTTATACGTTTAAAGAGATATATGCTTTCCTTTAAGAGAAAATTTTAGAAAGGACTTAATCTTAAATGAGTTCTTGTATATATATATATATATATATATATATATATATATATATATATATATGTGTTATTCTAAAAAGCTTAGTAGCTGAAATCCAACGTTTCCCATCCCCCTCTCTCCCCCTTTATTACTCTCTCACTATCATCCATTTCCTCTTGCTTCCTATAGCATTATACTCGCCCCCACATCATTAATTCTCACTCCCTCCTCACATGAAAAATTGTCTTTATCAAATTCCTGTTACATGCCTTGGTTTATAGATACACATCACGGCTCTTCTCTTTTTTCTCTCTTCTATTCTGTATAGGCTATTTCTGATTTACTCGAAGTCTCTCTCTCTTATTCCCTTCTCTTGCCGATCTCTCTTTTGTATTAGTGTTACATTTGTTTCTTCTTCACATTAATATTTTTTGTCTTTATCTTTGTTTGTGATCGAAGTATTGTTTGTATTGCATTTCAATATCTTCAGTTTCCTTTATAGGTGATATAAACACAGTGAGCGAGTCTGGGAGAGGGAGAGAGAGAGAGAGAGAAAGTGTGTGTGTATGTGTGTGTGTGTGTGTGTGTGTGTGAGTGTGTGTGTGTGTGTGTGTGTGTGTGTGTCCGTCCACCTCTTTCTGATATCCTCAATTACATCCTCCGCTTCATCTTGCATCTCCTCTTCCTCCGTCATCCGACTCCTCATCGTGAAAATTTCTTCGTATTTCTCATCCCTTCATTTATTATTGTTCCCTCGCTTGCCCTTCCTCTCCTTCCTTTACCTTCCTTTCATTTCCTTTTTTAATCACTTCATTTTTTTGCTTTTCTTCTCTCCTTTCTCCATTCTCTCCGATCCCTCCTTTCCTATCTCTTACTCGTTTTCCTATGGTTCCTTTTTTAACATCTTCCCTCTAAACCACTCTCTCTACCTAGTTTCCCCTTCTTCCCTCTATCTTATTTCCTTCATTTCCTCTGTCTCTTGCCAATTTCCTCGTCGGAGTGTCTCCCTCTTTACAGTCTCCCCTTCCATTTATCTCCCTATGTTCTCCCTTTCCCTGTTGTCCCCTACCGCGAGAGGCACTTCGACTGATTATCTCTCCCTCATTCTTTCTTTCTGTTCCTCATTCATTATCTCTCATTATCTCCCCATTATCACATTTTCTCTTGACGAAGACACACCACGGTACGGGCGGGGTTTGAACCCGCGGTCAGTCGTAAAACTCCAGACCGACACGTGTCGGTCTGGAGTTTTACGACCGCGAGTTCAGTCCCCGCCTATACCCAGGTTTGTTTACAATGGTGTCATTACGATTTCTTGAGTCATGAGTGACGAAGACACGTTTCCAAAACTCCCAAAATAATTTTCATCGTTACTGGAAAACCCAATGGAAATTCTGAAGAATAATATGGTATTTTTTGGAAAAAAATAATACATTACCCAAAAATCAACATGAATTATGTAACAAATGATACTGACTTTAAATTCATTAAATTCCTCTCAGTTGCCTACAGAAAATTTAGAACATAAAAAAATCCATAGTTGGATGCATATTAAGTGCTGCCGACAAAAGAGAAAAAAAAAGACTCGTAGAACAACATATGTTGTATAATCTGCAAAATCATGACTCTTCTCTAAGCTGAAGGACTGACCATCTTAAAACTATGTCTTCGCTGGTAATGGACTGATTACGCCGTCTTGACATCTCTAGTGCTTCTGCTGCCTTCACTGTTTTCAACTGAAGATACCTAACTACTGCACACGTACCTTACTCATCAACTCGTCAGTATTATTTTCACGAAATGTTATCCCCAAGGGCTTCTCTGCAATATGCGTCTCCTAACAAGGATCCTCGTCATATAAAATCCTTCCAAGTGGATAAAGATCAGACGGCAAACCGCATCTAGATTTTCCATCCCATTAAGAAAAAAAAACGAAAGATCACAAGAGAGTATTATATAAAGATAATTTGTTTTTCCTCCCAGTTTATCAAGACTTCCAAAAATTCATATACAGAATATAGCATATAAGGCTTTAATTGAAATAATATACTGAGGCAAAGGAGTCAAAGTTTAGGCCAGAATCAGTGACTGGTTCACTGTGTGGAAGATTTTCTTGTTTGTTTTTCTGTTCTTTTAAAGAATCAAGTTTATCAGGCTCTAGGCCAGGTACATGTGTGTAAACATTGTCTCTGTATTTGGTTATTTAATGTTATACTTCCAAGATGATCGACGAGTGTTTATTTAATAAATATCTCCGTTTTTTTATTTGTTGTAAATAAATTAGAATGAAGGGTAGAGAGAGGCAGAAAGGGAGTGCGGAGAGAGAGAGAGAGAAGAGAGAAGAGAGAGGGTGAAGAGAGGCAAGGAGTTTGGAGGGAGGATGAAATGAAATAGGAAACGAATTTGGAGTAAGGGTAGAGGGAGCAGTGACCAGGTAAAAAAGGCATTTTGAGGGAGAATAAAAGAAAGGTGAAAGAAAGTGAGGAGGGAGCTGGGATAGAAGACGAGGAAAGGGAGGAAAAAAAATTGGAGGGAGCGTAGAGAGAGAGGGCTAAAGGAGGCAGAAAAGAAAAATGACTTTTGGAGTTGAGGGTAAGAGGAGGGTGAAGAGGCAGCAGGTGTGACCAGGCAGGAAGTATTGACTTTTCCTCAAGGAAAAAATGTACACTCTGCCTCTCCCCTCTTCTTGCTTCCTGTCCTGCAATTTTTATCAACTTTCTTTCCAAACCAGAAATCTGTACCAGTAAAATATTTTTGTACATATCTGTTGTCCCTGAAGTCGTTATTTGCTATATATATATATATATATATATATATATATATATATATATATATATATATATATATATATATATATATATATATATATATATATATATACATATACATATATACAAAATATATATATATATATATATATATATATATATATATATATATATATATATATATATATACATATATACAAATATATACACATATATACACATATATACACATATATACACATCATTATATATACATATATATACACCATACTGAAGCAGGCCAGGATTCGACCCCACGACACATTGTCCCGCCTCAAGAGACAACACAACGTACGTGTCACCCTATCCACTCCGCCATCGATCCTACAAACTACATGAGCCTAGCGAACTAGACTTGCTTAATGTTGCGAGGACACTCGTGGCAGTGGATACTCAAGGATTAATTTCAGCCTCCTCCTGTTTGAATACCCGCCTCAACAAGCAGTCTATATAGTATTGCTATATAAACTGCTATATAGTCTATAGAGCATTACTATGGAGACTGCTTCTTGAGGAGGGTATTCAGACAGGAGGCCGAAATCAATCCTTGAGCATCCACTGCCACGAGCGTCCTCGCAACATTAAGCAAGTCTAGTTCGCTAGGCTCATGTAGTTTGTAGGATAGATGACACGTACGTTGTGTTGTCTCTTGAGACGGGACAGTGCTTCGTGGGGTCGAATCCTGGCCTGCTGCAGTTTGGTAAATGTTTCAATACCATTTGTTTCGGGGTTACATTGATATATGTAACCACTAACAGTATTTATATTTAATTAATTACTTTTATACTGTGTGTATGTGTGTGTGTGTGTGTGTGTAGAGAGAGAGAGAAAGAGAAGAGAGAGAGAGAGAGAGAGAGAGGAGAGAGAGAGAGAGAAGAGAGAGAGAGAGAGAGAGAGAGAGAGAGAGAGAGAGAGAGAGAGAGAGAGAGAGAGAGAGAGAGAGAGAGAGAGAGAGAGAGAGAGAGAGAGAGAGAGAGAGAGGAGAGAAGAGAGAGAGAGAGAGAGAGAGTCCACTACTGCAACACAGAAAGGTGAAAGATGACTCACACAACCTCTGCACAAAAACTCCGCAGTGATTGTCGACCATCTATACTCGAAATTTACTGCCAAAGTTGATCCTGCGTGTAAGGCACTGAACCCGAGCCCAACTCTCAGATGAGGAGGACAGAGATGGACGCAGGAGAGGATGCAAAGGAGTGAACGGGTGGAAGGATTAGGAATTGAGGAAAGTTAGAAGGGAAGAGCAGAAAGGGTGGGAGGACCAAGGCAAGAAAGGAATGGAGTCTCAGTGTTTCAAGGAAGGAGGAAACCTCATGCCTTCAAAGGAGGATAAGGAGGAGGATAAGGAGGGAGGATAAGGATGAAAGGAAGGATTGAGGAAGGAAGGAGGAAACTTCAGTTTTCAAGTGGGAGGAGGAGGGAGGAATGGAAGAAAGGAAAGGAAGGACTTGAGAAAGGGGAAGTTGGGGAGGAGCATTCGGGGGAGATGGGAGGGAAAGAAGGAGGAGAGAGAGAGAGAGAGAGAGAGAGAGAGGAGGAGAGAGGAGAGAGAGAGAGAGAGAGAGAGAGAGAGAGAGAGAGAGAGAGAGAGAGAGAGAGAGAGAGAGAGAGAGAGAGAGAGAGAGAGAGAGAGAGAGAAAGAGTGGAAAACTCCAGGAATACCCACATTTAAAACAATTTAAACTACAAGTAGCATCCAGGTCATGTTATTTCGTATAGCTTTTCCCCCTCCATCATCTTACTCAATATACCACCATTTCCATTCCTTACTGTGCGTCCTTCAGCAGTTCCCTTCTATACAATTCTGCCTCTTTCATTTCTCCCCATACCCTTTCCCTCTCCTACAATTTACGTCCCATACTTCTTCTACCTCCTCCACGTCCTCCATACACGTCTCCTTTCCTCTCCAGTATAAAACCTCCGGTTACTTCATTGCAAATTAAATACTTAACACGACTCTGGAACGAAATTAGCGGCAAAAATGTTTTATTTAATGATTTTGATTTTTTTACAAAGCGTGTTGGGTTAGTTAGTGGCCCGTGTCTCTGTCTCCCTCCCAACCTCAGTGCCCCCGTGTAGTGGCCCCCCAATGGCCACCGCGTGGCCCTCTGTAGTTACATATATGTAATTATTTTTAATTTCTGTTTACGACCGGCAAGCGTTCGTCTGTGGTGGACCTTATTATGTTTGTGAGCGTGCTTTATTTAGTGTGTTTTATTGGTGCAGGTAGGAATGTTGGTGGTGGTGGTGGTGGTTTAATGGTGGTGAGCGGTAGTGGTGGTGTGTTTGGGTTGTATTGGTGGTTTTAATTGATTTAGTGGCAGCTGTAATGGTGATGGTTTGAAGGGAATTATTAGCAATGGTGATGGTTTTAGCAGTAGTGATAGTCATGGTTGTCTCGGTGCATGAAATGTTGATAATAATGATGGCATTTTTTTTTTGTAATAAAAATTGTGATGTAAGTGTTGATGGTGGTGGTGGCAGACGAGAAATTCTTAAGCTGGTATTAATTTGCAAATGTACGGTGTTAGTGTTGGTAGTGGTTAATGTGTTGTGGTAGTGTTGTGTGCGAATCACAGTGTCTGCTGCTGTTAATATCACAAGTTAATACTGCCTTTGTTATGGGTATGGATTACATAAAACATTTTTTCGGGTCATAGCTGGTATTTACACCTAATTACTTACATTTCTGAGGGAAGGTCATGAGATACCTGACATTTATATGAATTTTACTAATATACTTATTGAAAGCATTAAATGAGTGGGGGGTCATTCAACACCTGGGAAAAGAAGGAAATTAGGTTTGATACAAGGAAAATGGCTGTTCTTAGGATCAAAGCACTGATATTTATTTTCCTATCAACCTTTTCAAAGATGCCTTCCAGTTATTTTCATTATTACAAGAGAAGTTCCCACTTCACAAAATACCTCTTCTGGCTTCATATTTATCTCGTATTGGAAATAAAGCATCCACAAGTCAACATTCGTAGCCCACTACTGCAACACACTCAGCGAGGATGGGTACATTCACCCCATTTAGATGGAAATTTGCGAACCAAATTGGTTTTCACAGCGAGCCCCTGGGAGGCACTAAATATACAGTTGTTCTTCCTTGCAGGGCTCTCACTGAGGTGCCTTCTTTGTAAGGTTATTGCAGTTAGCGCCTCTACACATAGTTTGATCTGACGCAATTCTCAGCTCGGTATCATTTTATCTTTTAGCAATGCATCATCTTCCTCTCTCTACCACCTTTTATTTGCATCGACACTCCGCTTGCCAGCTATCCCCTACACATCATCTACCTTTCAACATTACCATTCTCATTAACTTCACATCTCACTGACAACATTACAGTTCATTTCTCCTTAATATTTCACTGTAAACATAAACATCATATTTTAACATATTTCATTCAACATTACATGCCTGTCAGAATTAGTATCTTCATCATCTCACTATGAGCATCGCTGTCAGAATCATCTCCCTATCAGCATGCCTATTCTCACCACCTTCACCGCATCATGACACAACATTATCATCTTCCACGTCAAAACTCCCTCACATTATTGCTCTATGGATGGACTGGTCTCTGGAAGAGATTCTTTCTCCAAGAACCCGTCTCTTTAAAGACTGTGTCCTAAAAGGACTGGTCTTTGCAAAGACTGGTCGAATAAAGAACAAAAAGGCAACACTCTGACTGGAACAATACACAAACAACCCGCACAAAGGACTTTGTAAATGGTCCAAGTCGGACCGAAACGACGTCGTAAGCTTATAATATGTGCGGGTTATTTATGTATTGGTCGAATGGACAGGGCCGGAGACGCACCTCAGCCAAGACTGACTGAAGTAATGAGATTCCAGTGCTGTGTTTCGCTCGCTCGACAGTGACTTGCGGGAGACCAGCTGCAAGAGAAATTAAATGGAATTGTGTCTTCAGAACTTCGGTTCTAACCTTGTATTCTCCTGGAATACTTGATTAAACTTCATGAAATTGGAAAAGTTATGGAAATTCAGAAAGAAATTCATTGCTTAATTCGCGGTATCCTGTAAATACGTGCGCGGGTATCACCTAGTGTGGCCAGCCTGGAGGTGGATCTACTGTGGTATGACTGGAATGCTCTCATTACCTTCTAGGGAATACTGGTATTACTGCACTGCATCTGGAATGGTGGTATTATCAAGTGCGGTATGCCTGGGGTGACGGTATGCTTACTGCAGTACGCCTAGTGTGCTGATATTACCTCTTGTCATATGACTGGAATGCTAGTATGACTGGTGTTACCCAGTGTGGTATGACTGGTGTTACCCAGTGTGGTATGACTGGTGTTAGCCAGTGTGGTATGACTGGAGTGCTGGTATAACTGGTATTACCTAGTGTAGTGTGGTATGAATGGTGTTACCCAGTGTGGTATGACTGGAGTGCTGGTATAACTGGTATTACCTAGTGTAGTGTGGTATGACTGGTCTTACCCAGTGTGGTATGACTGGAGTGCTAGTATAACTGGTATTACCCAGTGTGGTATGACTGGTGTTACCCAGTGTGGTATGACTGGAGTACTAGTATAACTGGTATTTCCCAGTGTGGTATGACTGGTGTTACCCAGTGTGGTATGACTGAAGTGCTGGCAGCTTCCAGACAACGCGGGCTCAGCTGCCCTCCACTGATGACAAAGATGGTGACAAAATTGTCCAGAAAATCCAGCTGCTCTTCTATTTCGCTGTTACGTCTCCTCTTTTGACTTGACTCACCTGCTTCACATTTCAATCCTTTCCTCCACAATGCCTATTGACCATCCAGGTCCCTCGCCTCTTTCATTTGACCATTATTATTATTCATTTTATTAATATTATTCATTTTATTAATGTTATTATTCATTTTATTAATGTTATTATTCATTTTATTAATGTTATTATTCATTTTATTAATGTTATTATTCATTTTATTAATGTTATTATTCATTTTATTAATGTTATTATTCATTTTATTAATGTTATTATTCATTTTATTAATGTTATTATTCATTTTATTAATGTTATTATTCATTTTATTAATGTTATTATTCATTTTATTAATGTTATTATTCATTTTATTAATGTTATTATTCATTTTATTAATGTTATTATTCATTTTATTAATGTTATTATTCATTTTATTAACGCAATTGTTCTTTTTTTAACGTTATTATTTATTTTATTAACGTTATTATTCATTTTATTAATGTTATTATTCATTTTATTAATGTTATTATTCATTTTACTAATGTTATTATTCATTTTATTATTAATTTAATTATTTTTATTAATTTTATTGAATTCATGAGGAAATCTAAATCCTTAGAAGTCACACAGCACCTGGAAAATAGAAAGTAAACAGATTTGATCCGAGGAAGGCGTGGGCAGGCCTAATATTACATTGTGTTATAGCATAATTATATTTTTTATTCATTTTAATACACCACCTTCCACCGACGTAGGATAATCTAAGGAATAAAAAAAGAGGAAACGCATTCACCATCATTCACTCAATTGTCCTGCCAGAGGTGAGCTGACATCCTACAGATGGCCCTCCGAACTGCAGCACCCTCACCCGTATGTCTGTCTGTTGCAAAGTGTAGTTTATACAGCCTATCAGCTCAATGTTATCCATGTCTTCGAAGCTATAATGTCTGTCTCATTCCTTTAGCCATATCCCAAAATTTAGACTATAGTCGGTACCATATAGAGCGACGAAAACTAGTACAGGGTTTCTAAAATCTAAACATCCACTGATATAAAATGTATGTTTGTATTGTGTAGCTCTCTGCCTTTTCTGTGTTATAACCTGGTGTTATAACCTGGTGTTATAACCTGGTGTTATAACCTGGTGTTATAACCTGACCATTTAACCTGGTGTTTCCATGCACAGACTTTTTCTCCCCAGCATTGCTTTTCCATGGTTTAATAATAATATAATATAATCAAGGGGGAAGCACTAAACCCATAGGATTATACAGCGCCTTTGGGGGGATGTGGAAGGCATTCAGGTTTAATTCAATGGAACTAGAGCACATATCCGATTCCCTAGATCAAGAGCACCTCACCAGCATCAAGGAACCGCCCTTGAGGGGTTTCCATGGTATAAAATAACAGCTCTGTATACAAGTGATCGTAACAAGGTCTGCTATTCTAGATAATTCATTACAAATGTTAATAATATTTCGTATTAAAGCGTTTTGTACCATTCCAGTAATTATAATCGTAATTAGTGAGGTTACTAACACGTTAGTAACCTATTCTATGTTATTGCGTTAATTCTGTGTTATCACGTTAATTCTGTTATCACGTTAATTCTGTGTTATCACGTTAATTCTGTTATCACGTTAATTCTGTGTTATCACGTTAATTCTATGTTATCGCGTTAATTCTTTAAACGTGAAAACACAGCCAGACTTTATTGTGAAACCTGTGACGGGAGTAATAATATAAACATTCGTCACACCAGATGTTATTTACCAACCTATTCCTCCCCATTCCTTTTCCCTCTTCCTTTTTCTTATTTTTCTCATCTCCTTCATAAATTCAATCTTCTCTTCCTCTTTATCTTTCTCTTGCAGATAAATGGTATGAAATACCGACACGTTGAAGAAGTAGTAAGATGCGATTCTTTATTGACAACGTTTCGCCCACATAGTGGCTTCATCAAGTCACAAACGTCGCTTACGTACTCTTTCTCAGGTAGATCTATTTAAGGCTTGATAAAACCCAGTGTGTGGGCGAAACGTTGTCAGTAGACGCTCACATTATGTCATTGTGTCTACTTTTATCTTTCACTTATTCTTCTCTGTTTCCTCTTTCCTCCTCTTACTTTTCCTCCTGATCCTCATCCACATTTTCCTCCGTCGGCTTCTGTTCCAATTCCGCCTCTCCCACATTGCCTATTATTAATCAGTCCTGCTCCCTTTTCATCCCTCACTACCTCTCCCTTCTCTTCGTCTCCCTACCAATTCTCATCTGATTCCCATCTACGTCCTTCTCCTCCCTTTCCTTCCTGCTTCCCCCTCTCTCAGCAGGGAGAATAGTAACCACGGGGTGTAGGTAGCACAATACACTTCACAACAGCCTCCCTCCTAACACACAATTTTTTAAGACACACAATGAGCAACTTTTTCTCCGTCTCTGAACTCTGATTAGAATAACAATGAATTTCACAGGAACGTAAAATCTTAAAGCCAAGGCTGTTCGACTCTCTGAATTTTTTATCTGCATTTGTTTATAAATTTATATTGTGTGAGAGGGAGAGAGAGAGAGAGAGAGAGAGAGAGAGAGAGAGAGAGAGAGAGAGAGAGAGAGAGAGAGAGAGAGAGAGAGAGAGAGAGAGAGAGAGAGAGAATGAGATGAGAGAAGGGTTAATATGGGTTTTAAAGTACATTGGGGAAGAGGCAGGCTAGACTTGACAGCAAAAGATGGGTGGAAGATGAATGGATCGACTCTACTAGTTCGTAGGAAGTATGCAGACTACTGCCGCTACATGAGGCTTAGGATGACAGGTTCGTCCATCGTTACCAGCACTATGGTCAAAGGTAGATACGTTTCCTCATCCACCCTCTTGTTCCGTAGGCCCTACATGCGCCCATATTGTGATTTTATGATAGGTTACGTGTACCTTCAGAGGCGTCAGCTTCTGTCTTCCCTTATTCTTCCTCGATACTTTCGTGAGCAGGTTGTAAATGGAATGGTGATACCGACACAGGAAAGGGTCACTTGCGTTCACTTCAGGAACTTTATTAATGGAAAAGATTTTGCCACTCGTGGCGAAATAGGAAACATTGGCGAACATAGATATTGTTTTGGTTCTGTTTGCACCGTCGAGTGGGTCCATTGATGCTGTGAATATTTTTCTTAGTATGTTTAGGTTTGACAATGACCTGCCAAGTATGGCCCAGTAGGCCTGTTGCAGTGTTCCTCCTTTCTTATGTGAATGACTTATGTAACTTATGTGAATGACTTATGTGACTTGTGAATGACTTATGTGAATGACTTATGTGAATGACTTATGTGAATGACTTATGTGAATGACTTATGTGAATGACTTATGTGACTTGTGAATGACTTATGTGAATGATTTATGAATGACTTATGTGAATGACTTATGTGACTTATGTGAATGACTTATGTGACTTATGTGTCTTATGTGAATGACTTATGTGAATGACTTATGTGACTTATGTGATTTATGTGAATGACTTATGTGACTTATGTGAATGACTTATGTGATTTATGTGAATGACTTATGTGACTTATGTGAATGACTTATGTGCTTATGTGAATGACTTATGTGACTTATGTGAATGACTTATGTGACTTATGTGAATGACTTATGTGACTTATGTGAATGACTTATGTGACTTATGTGAATGACTTATGTGAATGACTAATGTGAATGACTTATGTGAATGACTAATAGACAAAAAGAAATAACCCATACGGGATTAGACCTTCCCCGTAAATATAATATTGTAAATGTTCTGTTGTTTTTATAATCAAGGGAAAGGTAGTGAAGGGTAGCTTTAATTACTTGGAACAAGAGCCCTTGACTAGCATCAAGACATACGGCTCCCAAATTCACCTATCCTCTGGGGCCTGTTTCCATCTATAATGATCCACGCAATATAATCTGACTTTTTATGTGTACTTTTCTCAAACTTAAGTAAATCAAAGTTATTTTTGTAAGTTTCTTCCATCTCTCGATTCCCTGAAAAATATTGATAGCTTCTCGATTTGATTATAATGATGGTAAACAATGACAAGATGGCGAAGACGCATGTGCAACACTCTGGTATCTTTATTTCCAAAATAGATACCAAAGATACTGAAGTGTTGCACTTTTATCTTGTTCATCAACTTCTCGGGTTGATATTGTTGCAATAAAAGGTTTGAGTTGCATGTGTTGCTTGGTGGTATGCTGATCTGTTTTGTACAAATATAACCCTAATTTTTAGAGGGGTGGACCTGTAAGCCAGTGGAAGGCCTCAGTCAGATGACCAAAGCTCCAGCTGCGGGTCAGCATATGACTAAGACCCTCGTCAGGAAACACTTGTCCTGTTTCCTGACGAAACTTACCTAACCTAACCTATCCTGCCTTCAGTAGGATATACCTTCCGTAGTGCCCTGAGAGGGGGGGGAGGAAATGTAGGGAACGAAGAGAGGGAAGGAAGAGGAGGGAAGGAAGAGAAGGGAAGGAAGAGGGGGGAGAGAGAGGAAGATCCCGCGAAGGAGAGGGATACCATGTGGAAAGAGTAGGGATTTGGAGGGTGAAGAAGCACACGGGGATCAATAGAGGAATAACTAATGAAGGAAAACTGAAGGAATACCTGATGAAGGAGGAATTGAAGAAGGAAGAACTGATGGAGGAACTAACGAAGGACGAAATGACAGGGCAAGAACTGATGGGGAGTAAACGTAGGAAAGTAATGTAGGAAAATCTAGTTAATTGATTGAACACTGAATGAAGAACTGGTGGTGAAGGTTCTGATGAAAGAAAACTGAAGGGTGAGGTTCTGAAGAAAACTGACGGTGGAGGCTCTGATTTAAGAACTGACAGTGAAAGTTCTGATAAAGGAAAAAAATAACTGCGAAGGTTCTGATGAAGGCAGAACTGAAGGCGAAGGGTCTCATAAAGGAAGAACTGACGAGAGTAAAAAGCAAAGAAATAACTGAAGTATCAGGAGGGAGGTGCGGAGACCTGGGAGGAGGAAGCCGAGGTGGCTAGCTAGGAGGGGTGAGGGATAATTTAGTTAAGAGAGGAGAAAACGGCAAGAAGGAATACTAAACAAGTAAAGAGAAGGGGTTAGGAGAGGATGTTGATAGAGAAAGGGACCAAGCACCGAGGAATGGAGGAGAGTACCTAGTGAACCAGGAGCTAGAATACGAGATGACATTTTAGCCAGAATCGTAAAAAAAAATATTCACTTTGAAAATTAAATTTTCTCTTCACCAACTTGCACGAATCAACACAATTCGTGAGCTTTTGTTAACATCAGACATATTTGTATAGTTGGACATCCATAAACATTAAACAAAAACATTCTCCTAAACCGGTAAAACATTGGTAGAGTATTCTGACAGTTTGTAAACAAAGATACGGCATTTGATGACGTCTCTGGAGGGTGAAACGTCGCCACAATACAATGCCATAACTTAAATTGCGTCTTATTTACATTCTCTGAACCTTTGCTTCTAATGAACGCACGCGATGGGTAGAGAAACTCACACGGCTGAAATGGAAGACCGGTGGCGGCTGCATCAACATTTACATCCTGGTAGATTTGATCAGAGGAAATTCCGAGAGCAGGGGAGCTTGAATACATTGTGTCAGGCCCATGAATGGTCCAGGTCACGTCCCAGAGCGCTATACACTAACACAATATACACACCACACACATACACACCAACACACGGCTCCACCTCCTCCTCGCCCCTATATACTGACATTCCTGCCGTTTCTGTCTGTTTCTCGTTATACTTATTCATTCTGCCTTTCATTTCTCTCGTTTTTATCTGTCCTTCGCTAGTTTTCTTCTCACAGTATTGTTTTTTAATTCCTGTTCTCGTTTCGTTTTTTCACCTACGCATCTCTTACACTTTCCACTGCATTATTAATAGCCCATTTCTACGACTTTACAAGCCATATTTCTACGATTGTACAAGCCTTATTTCTACGACTGTACAAGCCTTATTTCTACGACTGTACAAGCCTTATTTCTACGACTGTACAAGCCTTATTCTTACGACTGTACAAGCCTTATTTCTACGACTGTACAAGCCTTATTTCTACGACTGTACAAACCTTATTTCTCGTTTCTCAGTTTCACCAGTTCTCGTACTCTGTTTCTTCCATTTTCAACAAGCCCTATTTCCAATGTCTTCTATATTTTGCAACGCCCATCTCCCATGTCTTTTACATTTTACATCACCCATCTCCCATGTCCTATCTCTTTCACTTTCTGCAAGACAAAATCTCAGGAATGTTTTATAATTTATTTTAAGTTTTAAGGTGCAAATACTTGATTCCAAATAAACATAAACAAAATGGGTATTAAATTTGACAGTAAAAATACCACACAAAAATACCCTTCAAAAAGGGTTATTTAATACTGATGGGCTCTTTATTGACAGGATTAATGGTGCCCTTTCTTTTCCCTTGGATCAAACCTGGCTCCCTCCCATTTCTTAAGAGCTGTATGACCTTTCCGGACATTTTTTTTCTTTTCCTTTTAAACTATTCTGCCTTTTCTACTCTATTCACCTCCTCCGTTTTTCCTCTTCTAGCTCTCTCTTACTGTTTATCCTCTGTTGACTTAACGTTCAGTCTCTTAACTTTTGCTTTCTTCTTCCCCGATTTTCTCTTGCTCAGTCTCTTCTTCCTTGATGCTATCCCCTGCTTCTTCCTCCCTCCTTCACTCCCTAACTCCTCCATCTTCCCCTCCTCTAAGGGGTAATAAGTAGTAAGGGATCAGTTGGCCAGAATATCCTTGGATTACTTACTAATTTAGTGACAATTGTTCATATGTGTGCGTGTGTGTGTGTGTGATATATATATATATATATATATATATATATATATATATATATATATATATATATATATATATATATATATATATATATATATATATATATATATATATATATATATATATATATATATATATATATATATATATATATATATATATATATATATATATATATATATATATATATATATATATATTATTTCAGATTAAAAATTATTTCGTTTTTTGTTTTGTTTTTCATACTTTTCCTCGTAATTTATATTTTGTTAAATACAACACAGAACTTGTAAAAAAAAAAAAAAAGTACGGATAATAATAGGCAAAAATTACAAAAAAATACGATGCGGGAATAGGAATACAGGAATGGGGTGTGTAGGGAGAGCCTTCTTGAGGGAATGGGGTATGTAAAGAGAGCCTTTTTGAGGGAATGGGATGTATAGGGAAGAATTTCTTGAAAGAATAATTTTAATGGGAAAGGTAGACCCTGTATGGATCGGCTGTGTAGGTTCCCCCTGTGGATTAAGTTAGGTTCCTGTCGGAATAGGGTGTGTAGGGATGAGCAAGGATAAAGCTGGTGGCCGTGTATGATATGCGAGGCTGACGGGAAGCCCAGCCCACCACCCAAACACCCACCCACCCACCTGCCCACCCACAACCCACCCACCTGCCCACCCACAACCCACCCACCTGCCCACCCACAACCCACCCACCATGCCTTATTGGATTACTAATTTATTACGCTAATTACGGCATCCCAGCCGGTACCCCGGCACATACTGAGAGATCAGTAAGTAGCTGCGAGAGAGAGAGAGAGAGAGAGAGAGAGAGAGAGAGAGAGAGAGAGAGAGAGAGAGAGAGAGAGAGAGAGAGAGAGAGAGAGATCAAAGTGATAAATTTTTGCTTAGAGTGACCATATGTCTTCATTGTTCATGAAAAATTATTGACACAACACACTGTCAACTCATATATACTTTTAAATACTGTAAACACTTTTCCCCACACATTCCCCAACACACACACACACACACACACACACACACATGGATAAGTACTAGTACCTGTACTATCGCTTGTATACCTGAACGATAAGACGGAAGGGATAGTGTTAGAAGCATCCCTATTCTCAGACTATGTGAAACTAATGAGAATACAAGCAGACCTGGACTAGGAAAGGCTACAAATGAACCTGGACAGGCTACAGGTCTAGTTGGACACGTAGCTACTGAAATTTAACCCCAGCCAAAGTTATGAAGATTGAGGAAGGACAAAGAAAACCGCAGACGGAGTACAGGCTCGCGGGGTAAAGGTTGTAAACCTCACTCGAAGAGGACCTCGGGGTGAGCACTGTACCGAGCATATCGCCTGAGGCACACATCACCCGAATAACTGTTGCAACAAATGCGCGCCTGACAAATCTAGGACTAGCATTTAGAAACCTAAGTAAGGAGTTAGTCACGACAGTGTATTCGGCATACGTCAGACCCATATTGGAGTACGCAGCATGGAACACGTACCTGGTCAAGCATGTCAAGAAATTAGAGAAAATGTAAAGGTTTGCAACGAGACTAGTCCCGAAGTTAAGGGGCAAATCCTGTGACGAGATGTTAAGGGGACTAAATCAGATGCCACTAGAGGACAGACGGACTAGAGGAAAATATGATAACGTGCAAAATATTGAAAGGAATTGATAGTTTGGATAGCGAGAGGCACAGCTAGATCATGAAAACACAGGTGCACAGGTGAGTCACAGGTATGCTATGAAGTATTTCTTTACTTTGTTGTCAGGAAGTAAAACGACCTGGATAGTGGAGTGGTAGAAGCAGGATCCATACACAGCTTTTAAAAGAGGCAATACGAGGCTCTCGAAGCCAGGAGACAGTGAACCCAGAAGCGACCAGCGAATAGTCGCAGACTAGGAGAGAATAGGCTACGATAGTTTTCGTTAGTGATTTCAGTAAACCATTGGATCCACTACCATGACTGCTACTACTGTTACTTCTTTATACTTCATATAATTGTTTAAAGCGCAATTTTTACCTCCTGTTGAAAGATACACACACACACACACACACACACACACACATGAGGTATCACAGTGGGCGCCTGTGACGAGCGGTGTACCGCAGGGGTCAGTCCTAGGACCAGTGCTATTCTTGCTATATGTGAATGACATGACGGATGGGATAGACTCAGAAGTGTCTCTTTTCGCAGATGATGTGAAATTAATGAGGAGAATCACATCGGATGAAGACCAAGCAGGACTTCAAAGCGACCTGGACAAGCTTGACATCTGGTCTAGCAACTGGCTTCTCGAATTTAACCCCACCAAATGCAAAGTCATGAAGATCGGAGAAGGGCAAAGAAGACCGCTGACAGAGTACAGGCTAGGTGGACAAAGGCTACTAACCTCATCAAAGGAGAAAGACCTTGGGGTGAGTATAACACCAAGCACGTCTCCGGAAGCACACATCAACCAGATAACCGCGGCAGCATATGGGCGACTGGCAAACCTAAGATTAGCGTTCCGTTACCTTAATAAGGAATCGTTCAGGACACTGTATACCGTATACGTCAGGCCCATACTAGAGTATGCAGCACCAGTCTGGAACCCACACCTGGTCAAGCACGTCAAGAAATTAGAGAAAGTGCAAAGGTTTGCGACAAGGCTAGTTCCACAACTCAGGGGACTGCCTTATGAAGAAAGGTTGAGGAAATAGGACTAACAACACTGGAGGACAGAAGGGTTAGAGGAGACATGATAACGACATACAAAATACTGCGGGGAATCGACAAGGTAGATAGTGACAGGATGTTCCAGAGAGGAAACGCAGAAACAAGGGGACACAACTGGAAGCTGAAGACTCAGATGAGTCAGAGGGATGTTAGGAAGCAATTCTTCAGCCATAGAGTAGTTAGGAAGTGGAATAGTTTAGCGAACGATATAGTGGAGGCGGGAACCATACATAGTTTTAAGACAAGGTATGATAGAGCTCACGGAGCAGGGAGAGCAGAGACCCAGTAGCGGACAGTGCAGAGGCGGGGCCAGGAGCTGAGTCTCGACCCCTGCAACCACAATTAGGTGAGTACAATTAGGTGAGTACACACACACACACACACACACACACACACACACACACACACACACACACACACATGGTAAGCTCTACATTGTCTCACACAAAGAGGGAATGAAAAAAAAAAAAGCCAGTTTCAGAACAAGCTTTCTTCTGGACAACTCTGTGCTCTATGTAGAACTTTATCAATGACCTGATAAAGCTCTACTCAGCCAGAAAATAGCTTTACCCTTTATCTCTGCCATTTCATTTATACAAAATTGTTATGTGTAGCCACAGGCTTCAGAATGCTACATTCCTACGGATGGTATGTGTAGCCATAGGCTCCAGAATACGACATACCTACGGATGGTATTCATAGTCATAGGCTTCAGAATGCTACATTCCTACTGATGGTATGTGTAGTCATAGGCTCCAGAATACGACATACCTACGGATGGTATTCATAGTCATAGGCTTCAGAATGCTACATTCCTACGGATGGTATGTATAGCCATAGACTACAGGAGGCAACACTGTCGACAACTTTGCTATGGTAGTGTCATTTCCCCGGTGCTGACTGCTAACGATAACAGCCCAACGTAATGGTGATGTAAGATGGGCCCGAACATTGTCTGATCCGGCCCACGTCTGCCCTCTAGTTCCACATCGATTGGATGTGGAGCGTAGGGTCTGGCCCAGCACTGCAAGATACCCTCGTCAGCGTCTAGTGCAAAGCTGGTGGTTAGCGACCCGCCCAACGTTGAAAGTTCAACGCTTCGTCCAACGCCGCTGTTCTCGTTCAGCGTTGCGAGGCAACGTCTATTCCAGCACTGTAATGTGGGCTCATTCTAAGCTGCAAATTCACTTCAAATTCAACGCTGTAGGTTTAAGTCTGGTTCAACGCCGCAGGTTAGCGTCACCTCCAGCGCTGGTTAATATTCTTGAAAACTTGTTAAAAATTATTATAAACATTCTAAGAACAGTGTTAATTTTCTGAAGACATAAATGGTGTCGTTAACACACCGTCATAAGATATTCTGAGAGCGAGCGAGAGAGAGAGAGAGAGAGAGAGAGAGAGAGAGAGAGAGAGAGAGAGAGAGAGAGAGAGAGAGAGAGAGAGAGAATAAGTAACTACCCTGTCTAAAACACAAATTCAAAATGATATAAGAAAAGCCTTGGGAACCTAGTTAATAATGAAATAATGTTTCGCAGAGCCAAATAAAATCTGAGTAGGCCTACAGTAAGCTGGTCTAGGAACGCGTGGACTAGGAACAAAATTATGACCAAGTAAGCCATCACAAAGTTGGTGAAGAGAAAATTACAGAGACGAACTTTATTGATGGGTTTTGCCAGTGGACAGGCCTTTATAGTCAAGAGGTTTGAAGAAGCCAGTCCTCGGGCGAAACGTCCCAAAATTCCTCTTTGCAATTGCGTCTTCTTTTTTTGCCACTTTGTTGGCTTTGCGCCATTTGTCTCCAAAAGATTTTTTTTTTATTTTCCTGAAGTTTGCCAGGCTGGGCATTGCAGTGAATGGTATGGGCCATTGACAGGCTCAGGCTTCACAATGGACCACTAGGGCCACTTACAAGGTCAGGCATCACGAGGGATCACAGGGGGGGGGCTACTGACAGGGGCCATGCACCACATTGGACACCCAGGTACTATTCAGAAGGCCATGACCCTAGGAAAATGTACAGGGGGAAAGGGATCACGGTGATCCTCATGGACCATTGTCAGGGCCATGCATCACCATGAAATCCGGGGACCATTGACAGAGCCAGGGACCATGTCTTTTTTTGGATTTTTTTTTTTTTTGTAAATGCCATAGACATGAACGTTTTTCTACTTGCTATTTTTTCAGCAGAACTCAGCATGGATTCACGAGAGGCCGTTCCTGTCTTATCTAATTTACTTTCTTCTTTAATAAAGCATCTGAGGCAGTTGATCATGATAAACAATGCGATATTATTAATTTGGATTTTTGTAAGGCTTCTGACAGAATAACACATACAAGAAAAAGAAAGTGGCAACTCATTTTACGAAAAAAAAATCACTATATAGATGTGTTTTTAGAAAGACTACTGTAGACATGATACAAACCGAAGCAAATATCGACTTATACGTGGCACAAGTGACCGAACATATCTTACCGCGGGGAAGAGAGATCTTATTAGACAAAGAGGTTTCCTTAGAGAAGTCTCCCCCAGGAGAGCAGTGTGGAGGCGAGTCGTGGAACCCAGTCGAGGTTCTCTACTTCCACGAACCGTGTTCTCTAACCATAAGATATACTCCACACAATCGTAACTTCGACACTGTAAGTCATCCACAGAGACGCATACATGTAAACATCATGGTCGAACACTGCTCTGATGTGCAACGCATAAAAATAAAAATAATTGTAAGTAGATGTGTTGTAAACACGCAGATAAAACATTTAATATAATTATGTCTGTGTTGTACAAATTGTTGAGCTCAATATGATTAGTTACATTCACTGTAAATGCTGAACATTGCCTTGTGTGAGTTGCACAGAAAAATTACCTCTATGTAAATGAAACACGCATTAAGGGTTATGCCATAATATTGAGAAGTTTCGTTCATCGGGGATTTTATCAATTATAAAATCCCTGGTGGGCGAAACGTCTTCACAATAAAATTCCATCACTCCGCATTGCGTGGCTTATTTTCCCTCTGTTGATATGTTTTACCATCGTACTTCCTCTGTACTGAGGACCCATGAGAAATATGTATATGACAATGACGTAAAAAATACTCAGGGGAATTAATATTGAGAGGGATAGGTTGTTTGAGAGGCGGGAGACAGGGCACAATTGAAAAATTAAAAAAAAAATGAGGTGGGGTAGGGATGTAAGGAAGTAATTTTTCAGCATCAGATTGGTCAGGCAATCGAATGATCTGGACGAAAAGGTAGTAGAGGTAAGTTGTATGCATAGTTTTATGAATAGGGACGACAGGATCTGCAAGGCAAGGAGAGAGTAAACCAAGCAAGCGACAAGAGATAGGCCCAGGAGCTGAGACTCGTTTTCCCCCCTGCAACCACAAACAAGTAAGTACATGGAGCATCATTATCTGTATTGTCACACATAAACGTCGCTGATATCGTTAGCTAAAAAGGACACTAACGCAATATGAAATTTTATTGTGGCAACGTTTCGCTCTCCGGAAGCTTTGCCAAGTCGTTACAAACATTACAAGGACAGAGGATATATATATATAGGCCCCACGTGACGTGAAAGAGTAGGCCTACTGGCCTATGTGGTAGGTGGTAGTAGTAGTAGTTGCAATAAAATGTCCTTTTACCTAACATATTGTCGGTAATTCTAGCAACATTACTAATCGTTGATCTTGATCTTCAACCTCAAAGTGGTCAGAACCGGAGCCGCGAATACCGGAAGACAACTCAAACCTCCACCACTTATTGAACTGAATGACCCGCACTGGTTCAGCGCTTCATCAAATTCTAATCTCCTTTTTTTTTTATCAGCCACACACTGAGTCACCCATCACTAACGTAATTATCCAGGTACTCAACTTGCCTCGTTATTAGAATCAATACTGCTTTTACCGTGCATAAGTGTTCCAGTAATTATGCATCATCATCAACATTACAGAACGTGTGTGCAAACCATTCTGTTTTTAAAGCCACCCTTATGAAACATCACCCTTGATAAAGGTACTTCTCTCAGAGTACATTTGTCATCAATATACTCTAACAGTTTTACATTATTTAGTTTATGTTTGTTCGTTTATTAATTATTAACTTAATGGTTCGTAATATGGTAGCAAGGGACCTATCGTTGTCTGTTAGTTGAGGATTGTAATATGTAGTAATATTATTTTCTCTGTTATTTTTGTAATATTGTTCGGTTGGCTTGAGAATTGTAGCATTAAGTGGGGGGGGGAGGGATACTGATGTTGCTTCTATGTACAGATGGTGCAAAATTCTTTTGCAGCCTTTACTCCTCTGCTCCCCTTCCCCGATTCTCCGCACTTGTTCTGAGACTGGTTGATTTATTTTCTACTGACTGGGAAGGACAAAGAGCGGTTGCTCTGTCTCCATTAACAGCCTCATACACAAATATCAATTTACACAGTAATTTTTGGAACTTATAATTTCTGAGTAATCCTGTGTCTGTAGCCTTTGTCTCTTCTGCATGTTTCCCGAGAGTTTTGGGGGTCTATATGCTGTCATATGTGTTGACTTAGGATTTTGAGTTATGTCACATCATTTTAACTACAATGCTGATATTCCTTCACTAAAGTTGTATACTGTGACTGCTACTTGTCGTATCGCTTCTCGGCTTTTTAGCTAAGATCAAAGTGTGTGTATTTGTCTTGTAAACTTTAAACATGTTTAAAGTGTATATTACACATTTTGTTTTACCTAATCCCGCGACTGGTAAAAAGAAGCGATATTTTTGGAATATAATTGTGATATGTTTGCTTAAATCTGGTTCTGTTTTGGAAGAAGAGGAAAGTACGTCTCAAATATAACCACTCGATTCTAATGACATTCTATCGACAACAAAGAATACGTTGCAAAATAAGCCTTTACGGGGACGTTTCGCTCGGATTTGATAAAGGTCAATACAGAGCGAAACACGTGGCGTCTTGTCATCAACGTGTGGACTACCAGTCCTGCGACTGCTGGATGAGCTGATGTTTCTCTCACCGTAGATTAGAAACGGAGGGGAACTTGCATCCTTCATTACCACAAATGAATGTAATGGTGGGATTGTAAAGGTGTTAATGTGGCAGGTGTGGGGGGCCGTGGAGGGTAAATAGTAGAGGCGGCGGCAGCTTCCCTACGAAGGATTCACTTTTGCACCCCAGGAGGAAGGAATATATGTACATACTCTGTTGGTTTCATAGGGTTTTAGGGATGCTCCTTGTGTGACATAGCGATGTGTGATTACCTGTTTATGTTGCAGTCCTGACCCTCGTTTCTGGTTATCTATTTCCGATTACTTAACCGTAGTTTAGTGAGAATATTCTGGGTTATATACCTTTTACCAACCTTTGTAAAGGGATATTTTTTTTTCGTAAGAGTACGTTAGATACGAATTAACCGCTCCAGCAGTTTATAGTGAACAAAAATGAAATCAGTTTTACGCGCAGTTAAGTTGCTCACATTAATGCCCACTTTGTTTTTACCTCCGGCAAGGTATTATTTTCTACCCACGGCTTTATTTTTCCTTCCATGTTTCTCTTCTCTTCGCTACTTTGACTCCGTTGTTCATTTATCTCCCTCCTTTCACCTCATAACTGCTGATTCCTCTTTACTTTCCTCTCGCTGCTTCCCACCCCAATCCTCTTCCCATTTACTTACCACACCCATTTCCGCTCTCCAGGTCTCAGTACCTCCCTCTCCCTTTCACATTCTCTGCCTTCCCTTATCTTTCACTATGCCCCCTCTGTCTCTTTACTCTTCCCCCGGCTTTCTCCATCTCCTAAGCCAGTCGTCAATCCGGCGCTCCGTCAAGACTGCAATACCAGTAATGGCTTTGTACAATACACCTGCGGCGTTGATTTAATGGTCCATTGTGGATTCTCGAGGGACCAGCGAGGACAGGTCGCTTCCTGGGTGGCGTAGGGAAGTTACTCCTGTCTGTCTCTGTGTCCCACCCCCTGGGGACCAAATTCTGGGGGTTATTCTTGTTTCTCTTCCCTAGTCCCTAGGGGCAGAATCCTTGGGAAACTTATCCTGTCTCTCTTCCTCAATCTCCGGGGACAGAATCCTCGAGAAAACTTATCATGTCTCTATTCACAAGACAGAGACCTGGGGCAGGTAATGTAGTTTTTCATGTATCTCTGACCCAGGTGCAAGGGATCGAGTCCCGGGTGGCGTTAGGTAGTTGATCCTTTGCTATTTTGACTCTGTTGTTCACTTATCTCCCTCCTCTCGCCTCATAACTGCTGATTCCTCTTTACTTCCTCCCGTCAACTTTCATCTCGCTGCTTCCCACCCCAACCTCCTCTTCCCATTTACTTACCACACCCATTTCCGCTCTCCAGCTCTCAGTACCAACAACCTGGTTTAGAAAGACACGTGAGCAAAAACTAGGGCATATTTATTAGAAAATGTTTCGGTCCTGGGACCTTGATCAAAGTCCAAGGGCCGAAAAGTTTTCTAATAAATATGTCCTAGTGTTTGCTCACGTGTCTTTCTATACCACAAGGAACCTTGTGTGTAAAATCTGAGTCCCTGTCATTCTTCACATCAAACTTTATTTTTGATGAATTAGACACTTGGGATATATATATATATATATATATATATATATATATATATATATATATATATATATATATATATATATATATATATATATATATATATATATATAAATGAAATACTTTCCGGTTTCTATTCTCTTTGAACAACTCGCCTATTGATAAGAAGCAAAAATGATTTGTGAGAAATGTGGCAGACGGTAATGAAGGTTTGTCAATCATTTCAAGAAGAAGGAGACATTAATTGACCTGGAAAACTGCAGTAGACGACGTATTTGACAGACGTCATGCATCTCCAGGCCAACAATGCAACCAACGAAATAATATAAAAAGCTTTCATCAGGCGAATGTTAAAAGAATACATATTATAATTTGCAAAAGTACACAGGTGTGTGGGTGTTTTTTTTGTGTGTATATGTTTATGTATATATGTGTCCGTATTTATGTATGTCGATGAATACTCACTTTTTACGAGATTTCGGTGTATCGAGTCTCGGCTCCTAGCTCCGCCTCTTAACTAAAAACTATCACATTATTCCTAGAATCAAAGACCCTGTCGTACGTGCTCGTCAAACTGTGTATCGGTTCTATTTCCTGGGCAATCTCAGACTGATGAAGTACTTTCTAAGATCCATTTGCGGCCTTACCTTCCTTCCATGTTTCTTTGATTCTATTCCCATCCTTGCAAACCTGCTTCAGTCTTCCAAATTGCGTCCTCCGAGTATCTCATACGCCGTAATCATATCTCCTCTGGTTCTGCAAACAGCATTATAACGCGTAGTTCTTTTCGTCTCTTTTTCTCACGTGCGAGTATAAGATTTTATTTATTCTCTCTCTCTCTCTCTCTCTCTCTCTCTCTCTCTCTCTCTCTCTCTCTCTCTCTCTCTCTCTCTCTCTCTCTCTAAATGCATATTCACCGTGTAAAAAATGTATATAATATTTACATATGCGGCCGGCAGTAACAGCCTGGTTGATCAGACCCTGATCCACCATGAGGCCTGGTCTCAGACCGAACCGCGGGGTCATTGACCCCGCATTAATGAAGTAGGAATGGAGACCAATTATAGGAGGCATGATCCTTGTTTATTATTTATATTAAACTAAGTGAAGGAAATAAAACCGACTGTTGACACAAACACAGTTGACACTGTTGACACACACACAGTTGACACTGTTGACACAAACACAGTTGACACTGTTGACACAAACACAGGCCGCAGAACTTCAGAGAAATTAATGCAATGGTCAAAAAAAAAATGCTAAATCCTAATCCTTAGGAATGAAAGTTACTCTTTTGCACCGTGGAGCTTCATCATAATAGACGAGGAAAAGAACTTAAAAGTTCTTGCTAGTAGAAATTTGAAGTCATGAGAGAGTCTAAATGTTCGTTAGAAGGTAGACTCGTGGATTTAAAATAAAAAGGAGTAAGTAACAGAAGTCCTACGGTGGGATACGGCCGGTTTGTTTGACAAAAAATGTTTATATATACATTTCACCATCACTATCACCATCTTGCCAGAGGCGTGAAGACATTACGGCTGGAAGGACTGGATAGTTCGGTCTTGTATAAACTGCTGTATAAAAAAAAATATATTGCATAAGAAACAAGAATAAAAAAAAGAAAGGTATCGGAATTTCTGCTAGAGGGAACACAAACCTAGACGCAAAACACCGTGGAGAGAATTGTCTGGAGAAAGCCAGCAAATTAGGTCCGGGCGGACCTGGTTCAAACAGCTGGAGGGAGCGACAGCCCTCCTCTCCTCTCCTCTCCTCTCCTCTCCTCTCCTCTCCTCTCCTCTCCTCTCCTCTCCTCTCCTCTCCTCTCCTCTCCCATCCTCCCCCTCTCTGCTACATTTTATCCTATATTGATTAGAATATGTATATATGTGTGTGTGTGTGTGTAAGGTAATATACACCCACTGGTCACTTTATTAGGAACACTCTGTCACATGCTCGTTAACACAAATATCTAATCAGCCAATCAAGTGGCAACACCTCAATGCCTAAGTGCATGCCGGCATGGTCAAGAGGCTCAATTGTTGTTCAGATCAAACATCAAAATGGGGAAGAAATGTGATCTAAGTGACCATGACCGTGGAATGATTGTTGGTGTCAGACGGGGTGGACAGAGTATCTCGAAAACTACCGATCTTCTGAGATTTGTACAGATAATGGTATGAAAAACACAAAACATTCAGTGAGCGACAATTTTGTGGGCGGAAGCGCCTCGATAATGAGAGGGGTCAGAGAATAGCCAAACTGGTTCGAGCCGACTAGGTGACAGTAACTCAAATAACCACAAGTTACAACAGTGATATGCAGAAGGGCTTCTCTGAATGCACAACACGTCAAACCTTGAAGTGGATGGGTTAGCATTCCTGTCATCTAAGAACAAGAAACTGAGGTTACAGTGGACACAGGTTCACTAAAATTGGGCAGTTGAAGATTGGAAAAACGTCGCCTGGTCTGACGACTCGATATTGCTGCTGCTACGTGCAGATGGTAGGGTCAGACTTTGACGTAAACGTTTGGGATGTTGAGGAACGGGAGATTCGCAGCATGAATGTGCAGTCGGCAACTCTGAAGCAACTGCGTTATGCCATCATGTCAACAAGGACCAGAATCTCTAAGGAATGTTTCTAGCATCTTGTTGAATGAACAAATGCCAAGAAGAGCTCAGGATGTTCTGGGGGCAAAACGGGAGGACTACCCAGAACTAGTAAAGTGTACCTAATGAAGTGGTCACTAGGTGTGTGTGTGAATATTAATATATGTATATTTGTTGTGACGAATAGGCAAAACTGGTTAATTAGCAAGAACTCATTTAAAATTAAGTCCTTTCTAAAATTTTCTTTTTTACGTATAAAAATATATTTTTTTTTCATTTATGTTAATGTAAAAATTGATAATTTTGTACCAAAAGAACCTTAGAAAATTTACCTAACGTTATTATAACAACCCAATTTAATTTAGCCTAATCCAACTAAATATATTTTAGATAAATTTACAATAATTTAATAATAAACAAACAAAATGAAATTAATTTTTTTCGTTAGGTTCAGAAGGATTTTTGCGAAATTATTCCGTACACAAATTTTTGTTTGCCTTTTTCGACAAGAAGAGCGTTGTTATTTAAGGCAAAATCGCAAGTTTTACCGATTTGGCACGGCTCCATTACCTTATCACTTTCCTGTGAGACTTGATAATGGTCCAACACGAACCGAAACCTCGTCATATATGGAGTTATTTGTGTATTTATTATACAGAGCTGAGCAAAAACAACGACAAAAAACTAATGGGCCTGGTCACAGACCGGGCCGCTGGGGTGTTGACCCCCGAAACCCTCTCCAGGTATACTTCATGTAATAGCAAACTTTGCCAGGATTCGAACCTGGGTTCTTCTGATCCACACTTTAGACGCGTTTTCCGTTGTGCCATAAGGCTCAATGTAATAAGAGATTCATATATAAACAAATGTCTGATTATTATATATATATATATATATATATATATATATATATATATATATATATATATATATATATATATATATATATATATATATATATATAGTGTGTGTGTGTAAGCAAAATATTTATATGAATTATTTTGCCTTCCATACAGAGAGGCTTCTTGCAATACTTTACACTAAGTGTAAAGTATTGTAGTGGATAGCCTGGAGTGGAAGGGTCGAGGACTATCAGGGTCTTCCCACGCACATGGGGGTCATTAAGATCCTACCTAGTACCTGAAGGGTCTTTTGTAAGTTTCTCAGGCACCTAAAGAATCCAATGGGAGTCTTTCTAAGCATCTAAATAAGCTTGGGGGTTCTTAATAATCTTTAAAAGGCTCTTATGGGGGTCTTTACAGCTATCCTCAGGAATCATGAGAATTTCAGGGACAAGGTTTTTTTCCCACAAGAAATGCATGGAAATTCTCAAGAAAATCTTTTTAATGCTCCTATTCTATTGTTGCACATATTTTCATGGAGTTAATACCTCATAAAAATCTAACAAAAAAAATAATTTCACGTTCTGGCAAATTTCAATTATGTTATCTAGTCTTTAATAAGATAATGCGATAATTCCAGATTTTATAGTCATTATTGCTGATAGTTCAAGCATGGAAAATATCCCTAGGGGGCACTGTAATCCTTAATGGTATGTTGTAGGGGGTTCCTAGGTATCTTTACCTGGTACCTAGAGGGTTTCTAAGGGGTCATTCCAGGCATTTGGAGGATTCAGATTCTTTTTACATGCTCAGCGGACTATGAGTATTCTAAAAAGAAGTGTCAGTGGTTAAAGGGCAGAACACTCGACTCTTCGCCGTTTTTTTTTTTTGCGGCTGATTTAACAGGAATTATTTAGCAACATTATAATGTCTTATCAAGATTCTTTCGAAGGAGAGAGAGAGAGAGAGAGAGAGAGAGAGAGAGAGAGAGAGAGAGAGAGAGAGAGAGAAACATAAAAATAATATGCACTAACACAACAAGGTAAACAGCCATATCAATCAATAATTATTTATTGGAAAACAATCTGCATATTTTAAAATAAAGGCAAAAAAAAAAAATCACCCCTTACTAAATACTCTATTTAATTTTATCCTCAAAAGTGAGTATTACAAACCATACAAAAGCAGAAAATAAAGAAAAACTACAAAAGAAAAACTAATTCGTCTTGCAAGAGAAACTCAAGTAAGCCAGTCCAGCAGTATAGGGGAGAGATGTTAGACCCATTAAAAGCCTTTCATCCCTCGTTCCATGTTTTCAACTTGATTGTGTTATGCGATAGCCAGCAGAATTAGCCTTTCAGAGGGTGATTAATTTGATTATCTCGGGGAATGGAGAGTAATTTAGCGTGACTAAATGGGGACCCGCAGCCCTGGCCGTCGTTAAGTCAGAGTGATCAATCGATCCAGTTAGGGAAAACTGGGGAAGTTTGGGTCGAGTACAATCTCCCAGAAGGGAAGCAGGAGAAGAACGAGGTTTTATTGGGACGTTTCAATCCGTGTATTATTATTATTAGTAGTAGTAGTAGTAGAATCAAAACTAAGCGCTAAGGCTACGAGAGTCAGACTTCACACTGTGCAGAGCTTTATCAAGTCACTGACTTGCTTAATAAAGCTCTACATTGAACGACCCCACAGTAAAAAGTTTGTTTTTCACTGGGCTTTTCTTCTTCCATACAGTAAGTTTGTGCACATTCCTTCAATAACACATCATCTTTCATGAGGAATATGTTTGTTCTGAACGTGTTTGCTTGGACTTAATGATCTTTTCTGCAACATTGTAAGATCCTGATGGTGTGTTGATTGCAACACGAACGGCTTAGAACTATCATTCAACTGTCCCCGTGGTTGTTTTGCACACACACACACACACACATATATATATATATATATATATATATATATATATATATATATATATATATATATATATATATCTTCCTGTTTCTCATGCACAAAAATTACAGTATCTCTCATTCTCTCAGACGAAAACAAAATCTCCGTCTCTAAACCGTTAAAAAATACAAAACCTTCCATTTGTGCAATCAAGAAACATGTCTCTCAAAGACTAGCTACAATGCCTCCGCCGCTGAGACACATTTCACATTCATCACACAAGAGTTTCTTCGAAACACTATGTTTCATTGAGGCAGTTTGCTATTCCATTTCCCGAAGCGAATGTTTTAAAATTAAGCTTTTGTTCTCTTGTTCTTCGAAATAAACTTTATCGGGCACGTAACTTTAATGGTGGTTGGTACAGTTGAGAGTTCTCACAGACGTGCCAGAAAGATCCCCCTTCATGATTTTTCGAAAGTAATTGTGCCTCAAAGCAATAATAGAATCAATTTCAAGGTAATTCTCTCGCGGAGAATGGACCTTAATTTCACCCAATAAAAAGTGTTGGAAACTCGTAAAAAAAAAGTCAATCGCAGGTCTTTTAGTTTGAATACAAAAATTTCTGGTAAGTTATTCATAGGTCTTCTTGGAAAACCAAACTTGTGGAGAGTGAAAAGAACTCGATTGTACTCGCTTATTTG